>JAPYZK010001095.1:0-19753 GCA_030522785.1 Platygaster equestris | reverse complement strand
GTGGCAATGGGGTTTTTTGGGGAGTTTGGAGGTGGGGGTTTTACACACGAGGGGGGGTTTTGAGGATTTAGGGGGTGGGGGGAATTTTTGAGAATTATGAGATTTTTGTAGTTTTTATGTGAAATTTTTAAATTTCTAAATTTTTTATGACAGTTTATCGGTGATTCCCGAACCTTTAATTTTTTTTTGATTTTGGAAACTTTTGTGGAAATTTGTGAAATTATTTTTCTCAATTTTTACGAAAAAAAAAAAAAAAATTTTGTGAATTACTCATAAGTTTCTTAAAAGTTTCTAATAAGTTCCTTATGAGTTTCTTAAACGTTCCTTGTAAGTTTCTTATAGGCTCCTTATTATTTTCTTATTAGTTTCTCATAGGGTTATCTTGAGTTACTCATAAGTTTCTTATAAGCTTTTCGTAAGTTTCTTCTACGATTCTTTTAAGTTTCGTATAAACTTCTTATAAGTTCCTTATGAGTTGTTTGAGAGTTTCTTATACGTTCCTTATAAGTTTCTTGGAAGCTCCTTGTAAGTTCTTTAAAAGTTCCTTATAAGTTTCTTGTAAGTTCCTTATGAGTTACTTACAAGTTCCTTGTGAATTTCTTGCAAGTTTCATATAAGCTCCTTATACGCTTCTTATAAGTTTCTCATGAGTTTCTTCAAAGTTCTTCATGTGCTTGAAGTTTTTGTTAAGTTTCTCATAAGTTTCTTATAAGTTCCTTCGAAGTTTCTTATAAGTTCTTCATGTGTCAATAGTTTCTAATACGTTTCTCATGAGTTACTTCGGAGTTTCTTGTATGTTTCTTAAAAGTTCCTTCGAAGTTTCTTATGAGTTTCTTATAAGTTTCTTATAAGTTCCTCATAAGTTTCTGATAAGTGTCTTACAACTTTCTTATAATTTTCTCAAAAGTGTGTTACAAGTTTCTTATAAATAAATTTTCGTTGGGTTGATATTGAATTTCGACATTTGATCAATCATTTTGTTGCCCTAACAAATTTTTTTTCTTGTAAGTTCCTTATAAGTTTCTTATGAGTTTCTTATAAGTTCTTTATGTGCTTCTTCTAAGTTTCTTATAAGTTCCTCATAATCTTTAAATTTTTTCCTAGACAATGAAAACTGATTTTTTAATCGATTCTCTCGTGTGTAAAAATTTCCTGGTTATATCCAAACGTGCTACCAACCGATCGAAAATTTTCGATTTTTTTTCTTCAATTTTCACTTCGAAAAAAATATTATACAGAATAATTGTATACCGTTACTGAAATTTATCCTCAATTCTCCAGAATTTTCTTATATTTGCAAATCTGTCCATATTTTCAAGTCTTCCGAACCAAAAAAAGATCGAAAAAATGCATTATTTTAATAAAAATTAGAAAACAATCTTTCATTTTTAAAAATCCCTTATGATCAACAATTATTATTCAATCCGTACAAAAAAATTTTAACGGGTAATTCTGCCACTTTGAAAAAAAAAAAAAATCGAAAATTCCCGATCCCCCCAAAAAGCAAAATGGCGGACCAGGCCAAGGTCGCTCGTCGATACGAAAGTACAACCTTTTTTAGCCTAGGCACTTTTTTACATCCACACCAACTTAGACGCAATTTATTTATGAATGAATAATTTAAAAAATAATCGTTGTTGCTGCCGATCGTTTTTTTACCGTCGCGATCGGTCCTGATGTTGGGAAAAGATCGGTTTTATGTTATCTAGTTTTATGTGGGGCACGCCATGATATAAGAAACAAGGTGTAATTTTTTTGTGAAAATTCCGGATTTTGGAATTTTTCGAGTTTTCGATTCGGGAATTTTGGGATTTCGAGTTCTCGATTTTTTCGATTTCGATTTTTTCGAGTTTACGAGTTTTTTAATTCGTGATATCAGGATTTTGTAAGTTTTGTTTTTTTAGAGTTGGAAAATTATTTCGAAGTTTTTTCGATTTCGATTTTTTCGAGTTCGATTATTTTCGATTTCGATTTTTTCGAGATCGTTTTTTTCGAGTTCACGAGTTTTTTAATTCGTGATATTTGACTTTTGTGATTTCTGTGTTTTTTAAGGTTGGAAAATTATTTGAATGTTTTCTCGAGTTCGATTTTTTAGATTACGATTTTTTCGAGTTCGCGAGTTTTTGACTACGTGATATTCGGATTTTGTAATTTCTGTGTTTTTTAGAGTTGGAAAATTTTTCGATAGTTTTTTCGAGTTCGATTGTTTCGAATTTGATTTTTTCGAGATCGTTTTTTTCGAGTTTGCGAGTTTCTTAATTCGTGCTATTCAACTTTCGTAATTTCTGTGTTTTTTAAAGTTGGTAAATTATTCGAAAGTTTTTTCGGGTTCGATTTTTTTTACTTTCGAATTCGATTTTTTCGATTTCGATTTTTTCGAGTTCGATTTTTTCGATTTCGCGAGTTTTTTCATCCGTGATATTTGGATTTTTTTGATTTCTGTGCTTTTTAGAGTTGGGAATTGATTTGACAAATTTTTTCGATTTCGATTTTTTCGAGTTCGATGTTTTTGAGTTCGCGAGTTTTTTATCCGTGATATTCGAATTTTTCAATTTCTGTGCTTTTTAAAGTTGAATATTGATTTGACAAATTTTTTCTAGTTCAATTTTTTCGATTTCGATTTTTTTCACTTTTGAGTTCTGGAAATTGAGTTCGATTTTTTCATTTTCAACGTCTGGAAATTGAGTTTTCAAGTTTGCGAATTTTTCGAGAATCCGTAATTTTCGAATTTTTAGTTACTCATTTTTATATTTTCTAAAGCATAAAAAAATTCAAATATTCGAGAATTCAAAATTTTCGACTCGGAAATTCCAAATTCCAATAAATTACGTTCAATTTTGAATTTATAAATCTCAACATTCATAATCTCGTAAATCTGACAATCTAAAAATTCAAAATTCTCCAAATTTGGATTAATTCTCTCACCTTGTTTATTACACCACGCAATAGACAATATTTTCATTATTTAAGTTACGGGTTTTACTTTTATTCTTATTTAGTTTCTAGAAAAAAAAAATGTTGGAGATCCACGAATCTCACACATCCCCAACATTAATTACATTTTTCACATATTTTATTCGATCTGGTCGATTTTCTAGGCTGAAAAAATTTTTCACTAGAAAGAAAAATCGAATGAAAGAATTATGAATTCGCAAAATTTACATATCTTAGTGGAAATTACCGTAATAAATAATCCGCATTATTTACATGCGATAATGTTCACTGGAGAAGCGACCTTGGTACGCTTTATTTATTATGCGTTCGAGCATGATTATGCATAAATAAAAACGTCGCTTGAAGAATGTTTTTCTAGGAAGTAACGAGAATAAAATATGTGAGATCGTGATGCGTTTTCGAAAAACGCGTTCAATTATTGTTAATTAATCGACAATTGCTCAAACAATGAATCCTGTTTTTTGGCGACGCGCGCGTGAAAAATGAAAAAAAAAAAAAACGTCTTTTTTGGAGCACAATAATATTTTTTGGTTAGTTTTCACATGAGTGGAAAACAAGAAGCAAACAAAATAAACAGTAGTTGAAACTCTGGAAAGACATTTTTTTTTCCATAATTATAGGGGAGCAAAAAATTCTCAAATATTAATTTTGTTATCTGATTTTTAAACGATTTTTTTTCTCTGGAATATTTTTCATATTTTTTGGATATTTTTCATCATTCATAGAAAGAATTTCAGAATTTTAAAAAGTTCTCGAAATTTTTTTTAGAATATCCGAAATACCTAATTTTTTTCCATTTTTTGCTATTTTTTTGTTGGTTAATTTTTTTTAGTATACTCAAAAATTATTTTATTCGTGAAATCGATTGTTTTTATTTATAAATGTTGTCATTTTACGCAATAATATTTATTTTTAACATCTCAAACGATTTTTTCGTAAATAAAATTTTTATTACAGTGAGATTCACCAGCTACGAAAAATGTGTTCAACAATTAATTTTATGAAATTTTACACATGACAGGGTTAGAAACTTTATATTTTCCATCAGATTGTTCAACAATAAAAGAAAAAAATTCATCAAATTCTTTAACAAATAAATTTTCCATCGGAAGCACGAAAAAAAGACAATAAATAAACAAATAAAATACTGCCAGCGTAGAATTTAGATTAAGAGACGAAAATTTTCGAAATACTTGAATGAATTCAAAAATTTTTTTGTTTAAATATATGAAAAATGATTAACAACTCGCCAAAATAAAAATAAACAAGTGCAATTATCAAAGGTGTTCATAATTTAAAATGGGCAATTATTCACGTAATATTTTCAAAAATCCCTCAAAATGTTCAAAAAGTTCAAATTTCGAAGCCCCAAGAATCAAAATCCGCCAAAATAGTGCAAAAATATATAAATCGACCCAATCCCAAAATTTCGAAAAAAAATCTACCCTCATCAAAAACGCGCTTTTTAAATTCCCAATTCCCAAGCTTCAATGAAAATCCCCCAAAAATCAAAACCTTCACAATTTCCCCCAAAAATAATCGCCCATCTCTGTAATAAACAAAAAATCACCAACCTTGTACACATAGGGAAAATTTATCCGTATTATTTGCATATTTTTAATCATACCAAAACCCGAAAAACACGCGCGCGTCGTTCAAACAATCAATAAAAACGAACGACAACAAATACAAATCAGTATTAACTCCAGTGCGCGTAAAGGTGATAAGGTATCAACGTAACAGCGTTATATATAAAAAGTATGGGCAAATTTCCTATGTACATAACATTGTATTCGCGATAAGCGCGTATAACCGAGGTGAATAGGGAAAAGAAACAAAATGGTTGGGCGACAGCGAAGTGCTCCAAAAGCATGGAAGTGCTAAATGATTTCAGAGCAATGCGAATCTATAATCTCGGGGTCACTCTGAAAGGACGAATTCTCTAAAATGCTTTAGATGCACGTGTTTCGTGCTTTTTGGAGCATGGATTCAGAGGGTTTAGAGGGTTTCTTATGCTTTCGGAGCATGTGATCTCTTGATTTTTGAACATGGGACTTGTGCTTTTGAAGCATGGAACTCGAGGTTTTAGAGCGCGAATCTAGTGATTCAAGAAAAATGATATGATGCTTTTGAAGCGTGGGGTTGAATTTTTTAGAGCGTGAATCTCATGTTTTTAGAGCATAGAGAAGATTATTCTTATGTTTCCAAAGCGTGAATTCCGTGTTTTTGTAGCATGAAAAACACATTGATTTTACGTTTTAGAAGCGTGAGGTTGATATTTTTTTAGCGTAAATCTTATGTTTCTGGAGCATGGAAACTTGTGCTTTTGAAGCATGGATTGCATGTGTTTTGAGCATGCAAAATACATTGATCTTATGATCTTATGTTTTTAGAGCGTGATATTGATAGATTGATGTTGTTTTGAGAGCGTGAATTTCATGTTTTATGAGCATGTAAACTTGTGCTTTTGAAGCATGGATCTAATGCTTGTGGAGCATGGAGGTCATGTTTTTAGAGCAAGGGTCTCATGCTTTAGAGGCATGTAATCTCTTGATTTTGAAAAGTGACATTCGTGCTTTCGATGCTTGTAGCGCGAATCTTGTGATTTGACACCTATAATCCCATGCTTTTGGAGTGTAGGGTTATTGTTTCTAGAGCGTCAATCTCATATTTTTGAAGCATGGATCTCATGTGGGATATAGATGTTTTGTTTTTGGAGTATGGAGGTTATGTTTTTGGAGCAGTGGTCTCATGCTGTAAAAGCATGTAATCTCTTGATTTTGAAATCGTGCTTTCCGAGGCTGAATTCAAAATACGATGATTTGAGAACCATTTCATGCTTTTGAAGCGTGAGGTTAATATTTTCAGAGCGTGAATCTTATGTTTCTGGAGCATAAGAATTTTGTGCTTTTGAAGCATGGTTTTCACGCTTGTGGAACATAGAGTTCATGTTTTTAGAGCATAGGTCTCATGCTCTAAAAGCACCTGGTTTCTTGATTTTTAAACGTTAAACTCGTGCTTTCAAGGCTTGAAGCGCGAATCTCGTAATTTGAAAACAATAATCTCATGCTTTTTGAGCGTGGAGATATTATTTCTATAGTGTCAATCTTATTTTTGCAAAGCATGAAACTTGTGCTTTTGAAGCATGGATCTCACGCGTGTGGGGTATAGAGGTCTTGTTTTTGGAGTATGGAGGTCATGTTTTGAGAGCGTGGGTGTCATGCTGTAAAAGCATGTAATCTAGAGATTTCAAAACGTTAAATTCTTATATTCTAAGCCCGAATCGCAAATCTAGTGATTTGAGAAACATCTCATGCTTCATGCTTTTGAAGTGTGAGATTAATGTTTCCAGATCGTGAATCTCATGTTTTTGGAGAAAATGCAAATTCGTAATTCCGGAGAATTGTTTTCACGCTTGTGGTGCATGGAGGTCATGTTTTTAGAACGTGGGTCTCATGCTTTAGAAGCATGGGATCGTTTATCTTATGCTTTGGGAACGTAGGGTTTTTTCGATCATCTCTTTTTTCATAAGCATGAAAATCATGCTTTTCGAGCATAGGTCTCATATTTTCGGAACCTGAATCTCATTCTTTCGAAGTTTGTTATCTTTCGTATTTGAAGCACGGATCTCGTGCTTCAGAAGCATATATAGTTCATGTTTTAAGAGCGTGAATCTTATGCTTTTATAGAGTGTGCTCTTATGCTTTTAGAACATTGATCTCCCGCTTTAAAAGCACTAGAAGCATTGAAGTCGTGTTTTTCAAGTGTGGAACTCGTACTTTTGAAGCATGTACTCTCGTGCTTTTGAAACACGAATCTCATGCTTTTGAAGCACGTTTTTTGAGATCGAAAATTTCTTCATTCTGGAGCATGTCATTTCGTGCTTCCGAACCATAAATTTTATGTTTTTGGAGCTAATGTTCTGAGAGCACGAATCTAGTGATTTCAAAACAGTAATCCAATGCTTTTGGAGCGTCGGGCTCATGTTTTGGGAGCACGAAGCCATAATTTTAAAGGCTTTTATCTCATGCTTTGTAAGCGTGGAAATCGTCTTTTCAGAGCGCGAAGCTCATGCTTATGGAGCATTTGAGCAACGCTTTTCACAAGCGTTCGTGCAAAGTTCGCACGAATCCATAATTTGACGCAAACCTCTTCCGGGTCTCCATAAAAAAAGCCTCTAAAACGGCGCACATCTTCCGCACGAGCGCAGTTTGTACATACGAAACTCCAAACAATAATCGCGGTGAAACCACCACGAACTGTAAAATCCTGAACTGAATTTATACAGTTTTTACAGCAGTCTCGACCTGTAAATACAACGATCGCGAAAATATCACGAAACGGGGGAAAAAAGTGGAAGAAAAAAGCTGACTTCCCCGTCGTGATTGTACGATAATAATGTAAATGAAAAAACTCGCTCGACACCAGTTTTTTGGGATAAAACCAAGAATTCGCGGAAATGTTGATTTTCCCGAATTTTTCGTGTAATTATTGTAAATGTTTGTACGTAATGTAAAATGTATCTTGTGGAGCGGGAGTGGACATATCTTTGGTTACGTTCCGAGATGAAAGCGAAATTTCGAATTTCCCGCGGGAAGTTCGCCGGGAGTGGGGGGGAAAAATGGCGCTCGACGCGCACGCGTAATAGTCGCGTATACATGTTGTATTGTGTACGCTGGACGAGTAAATCGATATGAATAAAAAACAATATGTATATGTAATGCCATATTACGCGACATTGCAATTTGTATATCACGAAGGAATTAAAAAGAGGAAAATATCCTGGAAAATTTGTCACGATTTGATTTTGAATACCGATTAAATTTTTTTTTACAATTTTTTCAGTTTTTATACAACTGGAATTTTGATTGAGGAATTTTTTAGGGGTTTATTTTCTATCTCAGCGTTGCATAACATTTTCACCGCTCGGAAAAAATGATTTTCCGAATTTTCTGTACCATAGGTTCTTTGGAAAATTAAGGATTGTTTCTTTTCGTCGTGATTGCTTTGTTGTAAAAGGTGGCGGGCAAATATTTCCAAGTCCTTCATTATTTTTCCATTGACAGAGTGTCTAACAATGGTGCATTTCGTAACTAGTGGGATGATGATTTTTTTCTTATTCTCAAGATGACGTATTTTACGAATGAACGCTTGGAAATTTGTGAGTCTTACAAGAAGCTTAGAAGTTCCTTATAAGCTTCTTGTAGGTTGCTTACAAATTTCTTATACATTCTTCGGAAGTTTATTATGAGTTTCTTAGTAGTTTTCTAGAAGTTCCCTACAAGTTCCTAATAATTTTCTTGGAATTTCCTCATAAGTTTCTTACAAATTTCTTGTAAGCTTCTTAAAAGTTTCTTATAAGTTCCATATAAGTTTTTTATGAGATTTTTATGAGTTCTTCATAGGCTTCTTATAAGTTCCTCATTAGGAGTTTCTTAAAAATTACTTATTAGTCCTTGATAAGTTTCTAATGAGTTCATGTAAGTTTTTTTCGAGTTCCTTTAATATAGTTCCCTATTAGTTTCTTCTGGGTTTCTCATAGGTTCCTTATCAGTTTCTTTTACAAGCTTATGTAAGTTCCATAAGGAACTCTTTATAAGTTCCTTATAGGCTTCTTAGAACATCCTTATAATTTTCTTATTATGAGTTGCCTGAAAGTTTCTTATAAGTTCCTCATAAGTTTTTTATAAGTTTCTCCTAAGTTCCATACAAGTTTATTATAAGCTCCCCATAAGCTACTTATAGGCTTCTTATAGTTCCTTATCAGTTTCTTGAAAATTTCTTCAAAGTTTCTTATAAGTTCCATATACGTTACTTATACGTTCCTTAAAAGCTTCTATGAGTTCCTTATAGGTTTCTTATAACATCCTTATAAGTTTCTTATTATGAGTTTCCTATAAGTTTCTTATAAGTTCCTGATAATCTTCTCAAAAATGCCCTTCTCAAAAATGCCTAATACGTTCCTCACAAGTTTTTTATGAGTTTCTCATAAGTTTCATATAAGTTTCTTATCAGTTTCTTATAAGCTTCTTATAAGTCCCTAATATACTTCTAATAGTTCCTCATCAGTTTCTTGAAAATGTCTTACAAGTTTTTTTAAAGTTTCTTGAAAGTTTCTTATAAGTTCCATATAAGTACTTTATAAGTTCTATATGAGTTGCTTTCAAGTTCCTTACAAGCTTAAGTTTCTTATAGACTTTCTATAGGCTTATTATAGGTTTCTCATGGGCCTTCTATATCATCCTTATAAGTTTCTTATTATGAATTCCCTGAAAGTTTCTTATAAGTCACTTATAATTTTCTTCAAAATTCCTTGTAAGTTCATGATAAATTTTGCATGAGTTTCTCATAAGTTCGATGTAAGTTTCTAATTAGTTCCTTATAAGCTTTTTATAAGTTCCTCATAGGCTTCTTATAATTCCTTTTCAGTTTCTCATTAATTTCTCCAAAGTTCCTTATAAGCTTCTTATACGTTACTTATTACTTCAACGATTTTTTGGAGGTGACCCTTGAAGAAATGAACGTTTTCCATAAAAATTGACTGAACAATTGAGTGTTAAATTCTCATTCAGACAATTTTTTTTTATGAACTTTATGGAAAGTTCTCGAAAAGTATTTGAGTTTCTTAAAACATCACCTCATAGAAATCGTGAAACTTAAAAATACATAAAGTTGTCTTAGGAGTAATAAAATTCTTTTAAAATACGTAATCTTGTAAGAATTTCGTTTGTTTTAATGATGATCAAAAAAATTCGTACAGAATATTCAATTTCATTATCAGAATTTCCTTTCTTATAATTATTATTCTTATAACCTTATAAGTTCGTTATTAGTTCCTTAGAAGAAGTAAATTCGTTAGACACTCTGGATTCGGAGGAAAACAGCGATTTTTTCTCAATCCGTCATTCATTGTCTTTTTGTTCTGTCTTGTCCATTTGTTTGCGAAATTTGAACGAGTTTTGCGATCGACTGGAGCGTCAGTCGCAGAAAAAAGCCATTTCCCGTGACTCGATTAATTACGCAATGTTTTATGCATCATTGTTTCTTCTAATTTTGGTCTAGATATTTCCTTGTCAGTTTTTCCATTATTATATTCCTGACGACTGCGAAAAATACAGAGTTGTATCATTTTTCCAGTACTTTTCGTATTTTCAGTACTTTTCTGTCATTTTGTTTGCCCCAAAAAATTTTTCCAGATTTTTTAACGCCTTCACAACTTTCGAAACATCAAAAAACTTCCGAAAATTTACTCACATCTTTTCTAACTTACTAACTTTCTGACAAAATTATCACCTCACTCAAACACAGATAAACTTACTAACTCACCAATCAAAAGACTTGGAAATTCATTCAATGACTTACAAACTGACTTCATGACTTACAAACTGACTTACTAACTTACGAACTGACGTATCACTCAGATATAAACTCACTAACTTCCCGACAAACTCATTACATCACCAAATATAGATAAACTCACTAACTTACAATTAGCTGACGTAGGAACTCATTTACTCACACAAAAACTGACATACTGACTTACAAATAGACTTACTAACTCACAAAATGACATATCGCTCAGATATAAACTCACTAAATTTCTGACAAACTCATTACCTCACACAAATATAGAAAAACTCACCAACTCACTATTAGCTGACGTAGGAACTCATTTACTGACTCAAAAACTGACATACTGACCGACAAATTAACTTACTAACTCACGAACTGACATATCACTCAGATATAAACTCACTAACTTCCTGACAAACTCATTACCTCACACAAATATAAATAAACTCACTAACTCACCAATTCTCCGACTCAGAAATTCATTAAATGACACACAAACTAACTTTCTGACTTACCAATTGACCCACTGACTCTTAAACTGACGTATCACTCAGATATTCAATTTGCTGACTTAAAAACTTATTAACTGACTCACTCACTCTCAGTCTGACATCTCACTCAATCACTAATAAACACACTAACTTACCAATTCGACGACTTAAGAATTCATCAACTGACTCATAAACTGATTCATCAATTTTTCCTCTCAATCAACTCTGCTCGTCCACTGTTACTCATAAATCACTTTCTGACACACAAAAGAACTCAAAATTTCATTCACTTCCCAACTTACGAACTCCAAACAATTTTTCTCTGTTGTCCAACCCAGTAAAATCGCAAATTATTCAAACGATCCCAGATTCACCCAAAATGACAGTATAATCACAACAAAAACCATAAAAAAAAAACAAATTATGGAGCAGTCGTCGCCGTCGAGTTGTCTTTTGTCCCCAAAACAGGTCGGCAATCGAATTATCAAGGGCGGCAATGTCCAAGGGCGGAGGATAATTCGACCCAAATTCACGGACGCGCCAAAGGCTTGCAATCAAAATGACCCATTGTTGAACGCTTCACCGCCACGGTGAGTCTGGTTCTCCGTCCTTCTAATTAACGTATCGAGTAGCCCGTAATTAATTAGACAGTCCCTCGCTTTTTCGTACAATTACCTTCACGTGTCCCATAACCAGCGCTTACCCCGAAGGCACTCGATTCTTCGTGAAAATTCGAGACGAAAGTTCCTCAGCCGCTTTTGGAAAACATAAAAAACGACGGAGTTATCGAGGATTCAAGCCGACAAATCAGGGAAAGGGGCGTGGCTTGCGTAGTTCACCGACGCTACCGCGCCGCGCGCTGCTTGTTCGACTTTGGAGATCGATAATTCGGTTGGTTTTGGGTTTTGAGAAAATTGATTGAGGGTTTTTCGTCTCGGATTTCGGATGAGAATTGATTGGTTCCTGAATTTGGGCTGATTTCGGAATATTTAGTGTATGGGCGTCAGATATTGTTGGGTTGTGTGTATAAGTGGAGATTATTGTCTGTACATGAATGGTTATGTGTATAATCATCGCGTATATAATTATATATGGACAATGTACATGATATTCGTGCATGTATAATCATATCTGACAATACATGACTATACATAACCATACATTAACATATATGACCGCATGTAACTGTATATAACTATGCATGAGTATGTCTGACTATATATAACAATATATGACTATACATAACTATATCTGACCATATATGGGCCTATAAAACCATATCTGACCATATGTAACTATACCTTACCATATATGATCAGATATAATTATGTCTGACTATATATGGAGCAGATATAACCATATATGATCGTATATAACTATATCTGACCATATATAGCTATATATGATAATATACACTCATACATAAACATATGTGACCGTATACAACTATATATGACCATGTATAAACATATCTGACCATATATAACTATATATGACTATATATACTCAAACATAAACATATATGACCGTATACAACCAAATATGACCATTTATAAACATATCTGACCATATAAAACCATATATGGGCATACACAACCATATCTGACCATACATAACTATGTCTGACCATGTATAACTATACTTGACCATATATGGGTATATACAACCGTGTCTGACCATATATAACTATGTATGACCATACATGGAGCACACATAACCATATGTAACTCTATCTGACCATATATAACCATTTATGACCAAATACATAAAATTTTCCGACTTTCTTCGTCATTACTCCACATTTATTCCACTTTTCCACGCCTTGAAAATTCTTTTCTTGCATTTTCCCTTCGCAAACACCTCCAAATAGCTTATCTTTTGGACGCTTCACAGATTCTATTCTTCGCGTGCGAAACGTTAATTTTGCTTTTCAGCCATTTTCCCAGCTTTGACAAATGTTGTGTGACGCATGAGTGAATTTCTGTTGGTGCTCGATTTTTAAAATCGGGTTTTCGTGTTCGTTTTCATTCGGAAAATTATTTTTGTCGCATGGATTTTCTGGTTATTTTTTTCGACGATTGGTTTACAGCGGATGCAGTTTTTTTGGGAAAATTCGAAACCGTGAAAAATGAGACGCGGGTTATTTGTACTGTATGGCGTTTTTTGATGCTTATTTTTAATTAATGTTATGGTCATTTTGTTTATGGTAGACAGAGTGTTCACGGACTGTACTGGAATAATTTCCAGGTTTTCTGGGCGTGTTTAACAATTCGTAGTTGGAAAATGCAGGTGATGCATATTTTATAGCGATTTAAATTTTTCGCAAGGAGTCGTGGAGACGATATCTGTGAATTTGGCAACTCTAGAATCTTGGGAAAGATTTGAGTCGAGACTTACGACAAGATATTTGAGTCTTCTCGTGAGTTGGCAAGGGCGTAGCCAAAATTTTGATCGGAATGGGCATTTTCTTTATGGAAAATAAGAAAATATGGAAAAAAAAGAAATTTTGGAGTTTTGTAGAATTTGCAAGTAAACCTTAGCAATTTGCAATTTGCAATTAAACCTTAGCAATTTGCAATTTGCAATTGAACCTTAGCCATTTTCCCCAGAAAAAATACGAAATTTCGGAGTTCTGTAGAATATGCAATTCTGATTTTCCGAGTTTCGAAAAATTATGAAGTTTCGAAAGTTTCTAAAATTTAAAGTCTTAAATTTCGACGTTTTCAAAAATTTCGAAGTTTTGAAGTTTCGAAAATTTTGGATTTATCGAAGTTTCGGAGATACTGGATATTTCGAAGTTTCATAGATTCTGGAATTTAGAATTTTTTGTTATTTGAAATAATTTTCGAATTTCAAAGAATCTCGAAAAATCGTAAAATTTTCTCGAAAATCCCTAACCTCAGCCATTTTCCCCAGAAAAATACGAAATTTGAGAGTTTTGTAGAATTTGCAATTTTTATTTTCCGAGTTTTGCAAAATGATGAAGTTTCGAAAGTTTCGGAAATTCAAAAAGTCTGAAATTTTGACGTTTCGAGAATTTCGAAGTTTTAAAGCTTCGAAAGTTTTGGATTTATATTGGAAATTTCGAAGTTCTATAGATTCTGGAATTTTGCCCAGAAAAAAATACAAAATTTCGAAGTTCTGTAGAATATGCAATTTTGATTTTCCGAGTTTCGAAAAATGATGAAGTTTCGAAAGTTATCAAAATTTTAAGTCCTAAATTTCGACGTTTTGAAGTTTCGAAAATTTTGGATTCATCGAAGTTTCGGATATACTGGATATTTCGAAGTTTTATAGATTCTGGAATTTTCAATTTTGTGTAATTTGAAATAATTTTCGAATTTCAAGGAATCTCGAAAAATCGTAAAATTTTCTCGAAAATATCTAACCTCAGCCATTTTCCCCAGAATGCATCCACAAATGGTACCTTTTCGAAGGGCAATGCGTCTCCCACTGCCCCAAGACGACTCACGTCGTCACGGACGGCGCAAGTTTCGCGTGCTTGCACTGCCACTACACCTGCGCAACCTGCAACGGGCCTGCCGACACGGAGTGCACTTCCTGCCACCCCGACGCCACTTTTCTCGCCTCTCGCTGCGTTCCCCGTTCCTTCGTCTGGCGCATCCAGTTCACGCGCTGGCACTTAGCAGCGACCGTGTTACTGGCGCTCAACTGCCTGGCCCTCGTCTTCGGCGGTCTCTACGTCTACTTCTGGTACCTCCGGAAATCGCGGAATACTCACGACTACACTCACGTTTTGTACTCTTCCAACGGTACCAAGTCCGCCGGAAATGTGGAAAGCAGGACTTTGGAGGACACTTCGGATAGCGAATGAAATTTGTTTCGGTTTTGATGTCGACTTGGGAGTTTTTATTTTTATGAGAATTGACGGAGTTAATGAGAGAAGGGGAATTTTGTTGTGAGAATTTGTTTTCAGTGATTCATCAGAATTTATTGGAAAATGGATTGTGAATTTATCAGAATTTCTGAAAGTTTTATACAGACGTCTTCTGAGTTCTTTGTGAGCTTTTTATGAGTTTTTTGTAAATTCATTCCTTTGGAGTTATTATGAGGTCGACTCTTCTTTAGGACAACTTTGTAATATCCTTATGAGTTTTTTAGAAATTACTTGAAAGTTTATTTTGAGTTCCGTAAGAGTTCCTTATCAGCACCATATAAGATTCTTGTTAGTTCTTTACAAGCTATTTGTAAGTTCCTAATGAATTTTTCATGAATTCCTTTTGAGTTTCTTATAAGTATCTTATTAGTTTTTTACGAGTTCGACGGTTCTTATAAGGTAACCTTGTAAGTTCCTCATAAGTTTCTTATTGATTCCTTATAAGTTTCTTAAGAGTTTCTGATGCATTCTTCATAAATTTCTTTTGTTCCATATAAGCTTCTTATAAGTTCTTTATAAGCTTTTAATGAGTTTCTCATAAATTCTTTTGAAGTTTCTTATGAGTTTCTTATAAGTTCGACGATTCTTAAAAGTGACCTTTTAAGTTCCTCATTAGTTTCTTATAAATTCCTTGAATGTTTCTTATAAGTTTCTTAGAAATTTCTTATAAGAAGCTTAGGAACTTTTTAGAAACGCTTAAGAAACTTGAAAGGAATTCATAAGAATCTTATGAGGGACTTACAAGGGTACCTTATAAGAATTGTCGAACTTACAAGAAACTTATAAGAAATTGAAAGAAATTTATGAGAAACTCATAAGGAACTTATAAGAAGCTGATAAAGAACTTATGAGGAGCTTATATGGAACTTATACGTTTCTTATGAGTTTCTCGTGAATTTCTTTCAAGTTTCTCATAAGTTTCTTATAAGTTCGACAATTCTTATAAGGTAACCTTGTAAGTTCCTTGTAAGATTCTCATGAATTTCTTTGAAGTTCTTTAAGCGTTCCCTAACAGTTTCTTTCAAGTTCTTCATAAGTTTCTTATAAGATACTTATTAATTCCTTAACAGTTTCTTAAGCGTTTCTCAAAAGTTTCTTTCAAGTTCCTAATAAGTTTCTTATAAGTTCCATAAAAGCTTCTTATAAATTCTTTATCAGCTTTTTATAGGTTTCTTATACGTTTCTTACGAATTCCTTTGAAGTTTCTCATAAGTTTCCTAAGAGTTTCTTATAACTTCCTCATGAGTTTCATATAAGCTTCTTATAAGTCCTTTTTTAGCTTTTTATGAATTCTTTATGAGTTTCTTATAAGTTACTGAGGAGTTTCGTGAAAGTTTCATATGAATTCCTCAGAAGTTTCTTATAAAGTTTCTTAGGAATTTCTGATACGTTTTTTATGAGTTCGACGATTCACATATTATTCTCATATTATGTTACCTTAAAGGTAACTTTTTAAGTTCCTCATAAGATTCTCATTAATTTCTCAAAAGTTTCTTATAAATTTCTAACGAGTTTCTTGAAGGTTTCTTTTAAGTTCCTGATTAGTTTCTTATAAGTTCCATATAAGCTTCTTATGAGTTCTTTATGAGCTTTTTAGAAGTTTCTTATACGTTTCTTACAAACTCCTTTGAAGTTTCTTAGCAGTTTCTTATAAGTTCCTTATGGGTTTCATATAAGCTTCTTATAAGTTCTTTATGAGCTTTTTATGAGTTCCTTATGAGTTTCTTGGAAGTTTCTTAGGAGTTTCTTAAAAGTTTCTTATGAGTTTCATACAAGATTCTCATAAGTTGTTTATTAACTTTTTATGGGTTCTTTATAAGTGTCTCATTATATTCATTTTAAGTTTCTTATAAGTTCGATGATTCTTCTAAGGTAACCTTGTCAGTTCCTCATAAATTTCTTGTTAATTCCTTCAAAGATCCTTATGATTTCTCAATAAGTTTCTCTAAATCCCTTACAAATTCCTCATAAATTCCTTATGAGCTTCTTATATGTTTCTCATAAGCTTCTAAGGAGTTTCTCATGAGTCCTAAAAGTATGTCATAAGTTCTTAATAAGTTTCTCAGAAGTCCCTTATAAGTTTCTTCCAAATCCCTTATAAATTCCTTACAAGCTCCTCATAAGTTTCTTACAAAAATCAAATATAAAATTCTCTCTGAGCCCTTTTTCCATCATTAGAACATTTTTCAGATCATTAAAAAAATTTCACTGCTTCAAAAAACAACCCTCACAAAAATCACATAACTTTTAAGCATTCCACAAGTTCCTTTTACGGAAAATAAAAATTCCCACGAAAAAATCCAGAATCCCTCAAGACTCCCGTCTATTCTCATAATAGAATCAAAATGTTCCAGTGTCCCGAAAACCAAAGACGCGGCTCCGTTGCTTATTTTTTAAGTCTACACTGTGATTTTGCAACTCGTTTGTACTTCCAGTAATTGTTAACGTCGAATATTGACGAGTTTTCATAGTTTTGATCCCTACCATGAAAGCAAATGTTTTTCTGGATGGCAGAATATTTTTTTGACGCAAGCTCAAAGTGCTTTTTTTATGTACTTACATGTGCAAATTTACGAAAAAGTACACTTTTTATCTATTGTTGCGTGAATCATCGTTTTTTAAATCTGGTGCAGAGATTATTTGATTATTACTCGGTTCATTTTGTGGAGATTTGAGATTGTTATACACGAACGGGATTATTTGTACAATTTGTATAATGTGGAAAAAAGGAGAATTTTATAAAATGTACAGATTGTTGAATGAGTGGAAAAATAATGTAACTACGAAAGTGCCAAAGAAGAATGAAAGTGCACTCGAAAAGTTTGAGATAATGTAGTTTTTTTGGAAAAAACGACATTTTAGCACCTTTGAGCGGAGGCTACTTAAAAACGCGTGAAATTTGATGAATTTTGATGAGAAATGAGAGATTTTCGTTGTTGTTACACTCAAAATTTTGAGGGGCGAAAACTTTTGTATATTATTGTACACTTTCGGGAAGATTTCAAATTAAAAGGAAATTTTTACACCTGGATTGTTTTCTATTTGATTTTTGATGATGTTTTTTTGATTTTTTGATCGAAATTATCGTTTATTTTATGTATTTTACATTTTGTTTGTATAAACTGGATGTTTGCTTGATGATTTTTGGATAGGATTGTAAAGTACGTAGATAATTGTGAATAGAATGAAATAGATACGAGAGTATGAAATAGTAAAGTAGGCAATTGTGAATTGAATTTTTGTTTACTTGATTGTTTTATTCATCACTGAGTTTTTGGATGAAAGAAAGTTCGGATGATGATAAATTTGGGTAATGTTGTTAAATGTATGAATTTGGGAAATTGTGTCATTTTTTTGGACGTCCGAAATTTTTGTCTTTTTTTACAATGCAGTTATTATCAGTTTTTGAAGAACGAGCGTGAAATGTGAAAAATTTTTGGTTTTGAAGATGATATCTAGTGTAATTTTTTATTTGGATAAAGAAACAGAAAAATTTCGAGAAAAAAGTGCGTCAAATAACGAATTAGTGACATAATTTTGATTGTATATTTCCAAATTTAAGATTGTGGATTCGAAAATTCGAAATTCGTCGATCTTTTTCATTGAGTTTAAAGAATAAGCGAGGAAAATGGACATTTTCGTGTTTTGAAGTCCAAAACTTGTGATATTTTCAAGTTCGATAAAAAATTAATGTATTTTACGATTCATGTGCTGAAAAGAACGAGTTTCTGACGTAATTTTGATTTTAAATTCGAGAATTGAACATTTCGGATTCGAAAATTCGAAATTTCGCGATCGATATGCAAAAAATGTTCATTTCTAATATTTTGGAGTTTCTTGACTACAAAATATGTATTATTACGTATTTTTTGTTCTGTTTTTGAACGAATTTTTGGATAGAAGAAAATTCGAACAATTAGAATTTTGGAAAATGTTGTTAAATGTATTAATTTGTAAAATTGTGTCATTTTTTCGGACGTCGGGAATTTTGGTGTTTTTTTATGATGAAGTTATTATCAATTTTTGAAAAGTGAGCGTGAAATATCCAAAATTTTGGATTTCGAAGTTCAACACTTGTGTAATTTTTGATTTGAAGGCAAAAACTGAAAAATTTTGTGATGAAAGTGCATAAAATAACGAATTTCTGACATACTTTCGATTGTAAATTTCCGAATTTCAGATTGTGGATTCAAGAATTCGAAATTCGTCGATCTTCATCATTTAGTTTAGAAAATAAGCGAGGAAAATGAAAATTTCCGTGTTTAGGAGTCCAAAACTTGTGATATTTTCGAGTTCGATAATAATTTAATGTATTTTTCGATTCAAGTGCAGAAAATAACCAATTTCTGACGTAATTTTGATTTTAAATCAGAGAATTAAACATTTTGGTTTCGAAAATTCGAAATTTTGCGATCGAAATGCAAAAAATGTTCGTTTCTAAGATTTTGGAGTTTCTTGACTGCAAAATATGGAACATTACGTATTTTTTGTTCCATTTTTTGATGAATTTGTGAATAGAAAAAAATTCAAACTATTAGAAATTTGGAAAATGTTGCCAAATGTATTTATTTAAAAAATTCTACCATTTTTTTGGACGTCAGGAATTTGAGTGTTTATTTACAATGTAGTTATTATCAATTTTTTAAGAATGAGCGTAAAATATGCAAAATTTTAGATTTTGAAGTTCAAAACTTGGGTAATTTTTTATTTGGTTAAAGAAACAGAACAATTTCGAGGAAAACGTACATGAAATAACGAATTAGTGACATAATTTTTATTGTATATTTCCGAATTTAAGATTGTGGATTCGAAAATTCGAAATTCATCGATCTTTTTCATTGAGTTTAAAGAATAAGTGGAGAAAATGGAAATTTTCGTGTTTTGAAGTCCAAAACTTGTGATATTTTAAAGTTCAATAAAAAATTAATGTATTTTACGATTCATGTGCTGAAACTAACGAGTTTCTGACGTAATTTTGATTTTAAATTCGAGAATTGAACATTTCGGATTCGAAAATTCGGAATTTCGCGATCGATATGCAAAAAATGTTCGTTTC
>JAPYZK010001094.1:0-20050 GCA_030522785.1 Platygaster equestris | reverse complement strand
TACACTCACTGATTCGCACTCACTGGCTAACTCAAAAGAACTGAACCCACCCACAAGAACTGACTCCCCGAAAGAACTGACACAAAAGAACTGCTCGCACTTACAAGAACTGACTTCCCAAAAGGACTGACACACCGGCTCTCAAAGCGAGCTACTTTTATATCGTCATTTGGTGGCGTAACTCTGTCGAAGAACACCGGCAACGAGACCATATTTGGTCTGCTTGCGAAACGTTGTTACAAAAATAGTGTTGAAAGAACCAAAATATGTTGAAACAATGATATTTCGTGTCCCGAAATAAAATGAACGAACTGAAAAATGATGAAACGGGGCTATATTGTGAAACGTTCTTGTTACGATAACGCAATATGATTCAACATTTCGTTTCCTCACTTTTGAATTTCGTCAGTCTTAACTTCCAATTATTCTAGATTTCTTAAGATAATCTTATGTTTAATGTAAATATTTCGTCACCGGGACGTGACATTTCGTAAAATTTTTCAGAATGCTAGAAATTCTAGAATTTTTTTGTAATTCCTAAATTCAAACATTCTCATAATGCTAAAAATTCTAAAAATTCTGGATTTGCGAGAATCTTGCAAATTCTGAGAATTTCAGCTATTCCAGAAATTTTCGAAAATTCACGGCATTTTTGGACATTTCGAGAAATTTGACAATCATAAAATTTTTAGAAATTGAAGATTTTAAGATTTTCGGGATTTTTATAAATTCGGAAAATATACGGAATTCATAAGAATTGTTCAATATTTACGCAAATTTCGTAAATTTTAATAAGTCAGGCGATTTTGAAATTTTAAAATTTCAATAACTCATAATTGTACGAATTTCGACAATTTCGACAATTTCGACGATTTTTGAATATTTTAATTCTTGGAAGCATTCTTTGAACTTCCGTATCATTTGACCATACTTAATATTTTCATACCTTCTGAGAATTTTCGGATTGTAAGAATTTCGGATATTTTCCAATTCTTAAAAATATTCAAAAATATAAAAAATGTCATGAAATTTTTTCGTATTCCGAATATTCAGAAAGATTTGAATATTTCACGAAATATTCGGCATTTTTCAGAATTTCGGATAGTTTGAAAATTTAGAATATGCCCCTAAATTTTGGGAATTTGGGAATCGTTAGAGTTTCGGAAATTTGAAGCATTTTGCAAATATCCATAAAAGATGTCATTCAAATTCCCTGACCCATAGAAAGTATTCGAGAATATTACGAATTCCGTAAAATTCCGTGAAATTTGGAAAATTTTCGGAATTTTTTCAAAATTATAAAAATATTGACAATTTTCACTATTTTGAGGAACTTTGAATATTCGTAAATCTTAAAAATTTTGATTGGATTTCGACAACTTGAGCGATTTTTTGAATTTTTGGAGAATTCACGGCATTTTTCCAAATTCATGAATATCTGACAATTTTTAAAATTTCCGAAGAGTCAGAAAGTTTTTGAAACGTAAGAATTTCGAATATTTTTGTATTTTTGATAATATACGAAAATATCGAAAATTATCTAAAATTCACGTAAATTTCTAGAATTTTCACAATTTTAGATTTTGTTGAAGGTTTTCGGGTAATTGAAGAATTTTGAGAATATTAAGTATTTCGAAAAATAGTCGGAATAGATAAGATGTAATGAAATTTTCAAAACAATGGGGAATATACAAAAATCATGAAAATTTGGTTAAATTGCAGAATATTTCAGGAATATTAAGCATTTTTTTTAATTTTGGAAATTTTCACAATTTTCAGAAATTTCGAGAATTTCGTAATTGTCGAATTTTTGAAAATTTGGATACTTTGGATGATGTTGGACAATTATAAGGATTTCATCATTGTCACGAGCGAGCTTGGACAGAAAGGACTCGCACCAAGGAATTACCCTTGGGTCACCTTTATTTTTCTCCTCTTGTTTAAGGACGACTGAGGGACGGATTGATAAATGATTAGAGTTTGGATTTCGTGAAAAACGTACAAATGGTTTTATTTATCTAACTTGAAATTCATACAAAGATTATTTATAATTAGGTTCATTTGATTTTCTGAACGTCTACTTCTAGTCAATTCTATTTTCTTGACCTTTTTTAGAGTCTCCTTGAGAAGATTGAGAGTCACTATAAATGTATTTGAATGTTATATTTTACCTTATAATAATTTATACCGCAAAATAGTCGATACGCACTCGTTCGGTGATATTACTCTGGGAGCTGCACACTTAGTTAGAGAAATATCTTGTCTAGTCTCTGGAGCTGCACACTCAGTGAGATTTTGACTCTGTTAGCGAAATATTTTGTCTAGTGTTAGGAGCTGCACACTCAGTAAGATTTTGACTCAGATTCTTTGGGAGCTGCACACTCAGTGAAGAATCTACCTCTATTCCCAGGGAGCTGCTTACTCAGTTGGGAATGGAGAAGATCTGCCGGAGAGCATGGGATTGTGGCCCTTTTTATACAGCTCCCAGCGCGTGAACTTGCTCATGCAGGTTTTTGGTTAGCGCGCGGGGTTTTCGAGTCGGTTGCACAAACTTGCCCATGCAGGCTTTCGCGCGAGCGCGTGAACTTGCTCATGCAGGAATCGTGGCAAGCCTCAACACTCATGCTCGTGGGTGATTGTTTCGGCGGAAAGATTTAAATGCGTTTCTTCAATCTATTCCTTTGAAATAATAGTTACATAATTAATATAATTAAGTTTTATTCTTAGAGTTTATTCTTAAGTGTCAACTTTAAGGTTTATTCCTAAGTGTTATTTTTAATTGGTTGATCTATTAAGGTTTCTAATTTATGCTGATAAAATTATGATATCATTATGATGATAAAATTAGGTTTCTGAAAATACGAAAATTGGGTTTATTACCCGTAATTACAATCAATCAAGCTTGCCGCACTTATTCATCTAATTTCTTGATTCAAAACTCAATGTTTACAAACAAGCGTTCTGTCAAAACAATCGAGTGCCGATATATCGCTATTCATTATATCGATGTTTGATAGTTGGTGCAAGGCGAGTATCTATAATTCGCGTATGCGTACTGGGGCGAATTCACTTACTCCTATTGGTTCAAATTTGTATGATTGACACTGTAAGCTGACTCTTCTTAGTTTCGTTGAGATTTGAAACGAAAAGAGAGCGCTTTTAAGCGGCTCGTTAAATCATATTCACAGAAATATTGAGAATTTCCTATTCTAGTGATTCTGCACAATTTGGAGAATTGACGGCATCATCCGAAATTCAAGAAATTCCGACAACATTCGTAATATTCAGAAATAACGAAAATTTTCAAATTGTAAGAATTCCGAAAACTTCGACAATCTTAGCGATTTTGTGAATTTTCGGAAATTTACGGCATTACTTTAAATTTTCAGCAATTGAACAATTTTCAAAATTTTCAAAAATTTGAAAAGATTTTGAATCGTGAAAATTTTGGATATTTCGGAGATTTTCAAAATATTCGAGGAGATCAATGATAAAATAAAATTATTGTCAATTACATAAAATCAAGACTCTTTGAATTTTTTCAGAAGTTTTCGGATTTTTGAAGAATTAAGGAAATTCAGAATATTCTGGAAAGTGGTCGAAAAAGATGAAAATGTTATAAAATTTTCTAAACTATGAAAACCATTCGTATATCATAAGAATTTCGTGGATGTCCAGTTCTCTTGAAAATTATCGGCATTTTTCGACATTCAAGAGACTTTGACAATTTTTACAATTTGCAGGAATTTTAAGAATTTTGGGATTGTAAGATTTTTGGGAATTCATACAATTAGAGAAATATTTGAGTATGGAAAGTATTTTATAATATTAACGCTAATTTTGGGAATTTTAATATATTTGGCGATTCTGAAAATAATGAAAAATCAACTACATTTTCGAAAACATCAGGAAATTTAACAATTCCACAGATTTCAAAAAATCTGATGAATTTTAACATAATGAGAATTTCAGATGAGTTGTATTTTTAAAAATATTTCGAAACATGAGGAATTGTATGAAATTTACGTGAATTTCGAAAATTGTGACAATTTAGGATTTTTTCCGAAGTTTTCAGCATTTTTAATAATTGTAAAAATTCAAAGAATTTCAGGGAGGAGTCGAAAAAAATAAGAATGTCATAAAATTTTCGAAACTATAAAGAATATTCGTAAATCATAGGGATTCCGAAAAATTTCCAAGAATATAAAAATTTTCTGACATTTTTCGGAATTAATAAAATATTGACAATTTTGACGATTTTCAGGAATTTTGAGAATTTAAGTATTGTGGAATTTTTGGAAATTTTTACAATCCAAGAAATATCCAAGAATCATAAGAATTCCATTATATTCACGCAAATTTTGCAAATTTTGATATATTTTGCGAATTTAAAAATTTAAAAAAAATAACGGCATTCTTCAAAATTTCAGAAATTTTGACAATTAGAAAAATTCCTAGAGATCGCGGAAATTTGAAAATTGTAAAAAATTTTGTAGATTTTGAAAATTTTAGCGATTATGAGAATTTTTTTGATTCACGGCATTTTCCAAATTTCGAAAAATTTTGAAGATTTCTGGAAATTCAGAAAATTTTGAAATTTTGGGGATATCGTATATTTTCATATTTTTGGAAATATCCGAAAATCTCGAGGACTCATTTTAATTTACGCAAATTTCAGAAAATTTCGACAAGTTTGGATAATATTGTAAATTTCCGTCATTCTTGAGAATTTCGTAAATTTTGATAATTACGAATATTTCAGAAAATTTTTTGAATTCGGAAATTATAAAATATTTCGAACCTCGAAGAATTCTAGGAAAATGTCGAAAACTTGCCAAACACACTTTTTTAAACACTTTAAATGCGGCATTGAACACTGTATGAAAAACGGCGGAGTGAAGGGGGGAGGGATGCGCTATGTGATTTGAAAGGTTAAGGAACGTCGTTTTGACTCACTGATTATTAGGTGACATTCAATCGAGAAAAAACGAATTCGCGCCCAAACGGAATCGCGATACGATAAAATAAAAAAAAGCCAATAAAGTTCTGAATGAATGAAATCATATATTATATCTTACAAATTATGATGATTGAGAGTAAAAACGTAATTTAAATAGTTTATTAACGAAATGAACAAGTCAACTTGAAAATTTAGATGCTCTTGCAGTTTTCAATGTGAACGAATCGAAGCACAGAAGCAAACTAGAGAACACGTTAAAATATGGCTCGAATTCTCCTATTTTTTAGGTGTTCTTTCAAAACAGCCTGAAAGAACATTAAAAAGAACGATTATGAGCTCTTCTAACCATCAAGAAACAAAAAAAAATTGATGATTCTGAGTTGATAAACTGTAAAAATCATTTGCAAAACGCGAAATCATTCTACGACTCACGCAGCAAAATCAAATGAGTGATCGTCGTAACATTATCCGCGACGTGTTTTCTGCCTTGTTTCATTGCATTCTTTACCCCTGCGGAGATTTGACGAACTTTCCGAATCGCACTCATCACAGCGATGTGTATGAAGAATGACAGAGATTTTTCGTTTTTTTTGAAGAGCCGTAACTTCAAACAACCGGATATTTTGTCAGCGAGACAAATCAAGACACTTAGTTGGAAAACGACGCGAAGAATTTTTTCTCTAAATTATCGACAGAGTTTTGCTGCCATTGCGACTCTTTTTTTGTCTCGTTTGTATTCGTAAGTTTCAGTACTTCAATCAGAAACGATCCGCTCCACTTATCATTGCTACTGAAAAAACGGCAATTTTTAGACACGTAGAGATCAATTTCAATCGAACATTGATCTTGCATTCAATATTTTTCTACTTGGATCAGCAATGATTCCCTGATAATTACTGATTGAAATATAGTGATGGAATACTGGACACAAACGTTGTGTCACTTTGTGCAAATGCAACTATATCAATTTGAATACTCTTACGAATTAAAACAAAAGAAGAGTATAGTTGCGTCATTCATGAAAATTTCAAAATATCATGGAACGAATGTATTTTTCGTGTTATTTAGAATACACTAATGTGAGTAGGGAGACAATTGTATAATAAAGGAAATTATCTCGCTATTGCAATAACTTACTCATATTGAATGACTATTTCCAAAAAGAATACAATAATATTCCTATTATATACATAGTACATTACTTTCGACGTTAAATTTTTCAATTCGTTGAAAGGAATATAATATTGCATTAAGTTGCAATACTCAATAAGACAATAAAAGAATTGTCTCACGTTAACGCCGTGATTTTACGGGCCGGAAGCCGCGAGGCCGAGAAGTGGGTTTCCTAAATTTTCCTAATTTCACCTCGCCAAGACCAGAAATTCGCTGTTCTCGGTCTTGGCATTTCAATCGTACGCGCTACCATGCTAGAGTCGCGGAGAAAGAGAATCTTACCTCGTATCCGAAGGGAGTCGTGAAGAAGGTACCCGAACAACCGAAGTCTCCAGCGGCGTTGGGGGAATCCGAGCCTTGGCTACTAATGATGAGAATTGGTGGAAAGAAAAATATTCGCAAGATTAGAAATTTCTATTTATCATGAGAATATCTGAATCCAAAAAAGTATTATTTTATTGTTCTGAAAAGTTAAAATATTTCAATGGAATGGAACATGAATGTGCGATTTTCGAAGTTTACGAATGTCCGGAAATCACTTTAATATTTCAAAGAATCAGTTATGTTTGAAATACTTATGATTATCTGTGCATTTGGACACTTGATGTGATTTGTTATCCGCATACATGCCTGTGTCTGTATTTGTTTTCGTACATGTACAGTTTTGGTATCTGTCTCTCTCTCTCTGTCTCTGTCTCTGTCTTCGTCTATGTCTCTGTTTTCGCGTTTGTCTCTGTCTCCGTCTCTGCCTCTGTCTCTGTCCTCAGCTCTGTCTCTGTCTCTGTCTTCGACTTCGTCTATCTTTCAGGCTTTATCTCCATCTATGTAACTCTCCCTGTCTTAGTCACTCTCTATGTCTCTTTCTCTGTGTATGTCTTTTCGTCTGTCTCTGTCTTTGTCTCGGTTTCTGTCGTTTTCTTTGTCTCCGTTTTTATCTTTTTCTTTGTCTTTGTCGATGTCTCAGTCTCTGTCTCTGCCTCTGATTCGGCTTCCGTCTTTGCCTGAGTCCCTGGATCCATCTCGGCTTTGGTTCCTTCTCTGTCTCTGTCTCTGTCTCTGTCGATGTCGCTGTTGCTGTCTCTGTCTCTGTACTTGTCCCTGTACCTGTAACTGTCTATGTCCCTGTCCCTGTCTCTGTCCCTGTTCTTGTCCCTGTCCCTGTCCCCGTCCCTGTCCCTGACCCTGTCCTCGTCCCTGTCCCTGCCCTTGTCCTAGTCCTCGTCCTTGTCCCTGTTTATATCCCTGTCCCTGTTTCTGTCCTTGTCCCCGTCACTGTCCGTGTCCTCGTCTTCGTCCCTGTCTCTGTCCCTGGCTTTGTCTCTGTCTCTGTATGTAATACGATGATCCGAGATTTCCAAGATTCATATAACACGTTGATATTGTGAAATTTATAAAGTGTTTCGAATGAACCTAATTTCTTGTGCATTCTTTCACTCCATGTGATTGATTATTCGTATACATGTCCGTATCTGTATTGGTACTCGTCTTTGTCTTTGTATTTGTCATCGTCATTGTCACTGTCTTTGTCCCTGTCTTATTCTATTACTCTGTCTTTGTCTCTGTCTATGTTGCTGTCCCTGTAGCCATTGCCGTCGCTGTTGCTGTCGCTGTTGCTGTTGCTGTCGCTGTCACTGTCACTGTCGCAGTCGCTGTCGTTGTATCCGTCGCTGCCGCTGTCCCTGTCGCTGTTGCTGTATTTTACATGGTCGCCGTCGCTGTCGCTGTCGCTGTAGCTGTTGCTCTTGCTGTCGCTGTCTGAGTCGCTTTACCTGTCTTCGTCCCTGTTTCTTTCTCCGTTCCCGTCTCTGTTTTTGTTACTGTTCAAGTGTCAGACTTGATTTTAATCTCAGTACAATTAACAGTCACAATTACAGTCACAGTAACAGTCTTTGACTTGGTCTTAGCTATCACTCTTATTATTAGTTGCGGTCTGAAACAATGACACAACCACAGTCATAACTCAGTCATTAGCTTTTGTTTCAGTCTCTGTATCTGTGTGCGTATTTGTATTGTTTTCGGCATTGTTATCGTTATTAGTAACTGTATTAGCATCTGCATTTGTATATGTATTTATATTATTATTTTTACTTGTATCTGTTTCACTATCTGTATCTGTGTGTTAATTTGTTAAAAAAAATCTCTTACGGAATAACGGGAGTTATGAGAGAATTTTGCTTTCAACGACATGTAATGAACATGAGACGATAACGTCTATGGTAGCGTTTCGGAAAAAATTCTTAAGAATTTCTGAAAAAATCATTTAGATTCTCTAAAAAATTCTAACGATCTCAGACTTGAATGGAAGATTCATTATCTGCAAAGTTTGAGCGCTGTTCTAACATTATCGAAAGCATGAAATTATTGCATAAGCAGAGCGGGCCCGGAGAATGTAAAATTTCTGGAATGCTCGATAATATATGAGTTTTAGAATTCTTTTGGGAATCACAGAAATTCACAAAATAACCTTTTTTATCGAGAATCAACGTAATTATGTATTTTTGAACGAATCCATATCACGAAATTAATGTGATTTGCTAGTATAATGAAAATAAGGGTGTTTCTGGTAACTGAAAAATATTAGACTTTTCAGAAGTTTTCCAGAATTATGGTTACATAGAAATGTAGAGTATTCCTTTATTTCGGGAGTCATGGAGTGATTACGGAAATTTTACTCCTTTCCTAGAATGTCGCAATTTCTATAAAATTTAGGGGACAGTGTTTTGCGTCATAATTGAAAGATTTTCGAAAATACCGAAAATATCTCGGAATTTGAATATTCTTTCAAATTTAGTGCATTTCCGGAACATAAAAATATATTGAAACTTTGATGAAGCCCCTGCAAGTATGAAAAATTTCAGTTATTTCTGAAAATATCAAAATTATCGATATCTACCAGTTTATCGTAAGCCTTATGACGATATCAATATCAGGCTTTTCCACTAATATTCTGTTTTGTATTTCCATCTGTCCAACGAAGTAATTTTGATTGAACGGAATTCAAAAGTCACGACAATTTTTGCTAAAAAAATATGATATAGTCATCGAAGCATCTATGTATATGATAGAAATCTGCTAAACGTTGATGTTTGTAGTTTCTTGAGAAAGCGTACGAGTAATTTAAGACAATTTACTCATTGTGTGAGCATGCGAGAATTGCTAGTGATAAAAAAAATGAGGTAGGGAGAAAAATATGCACAAAAGGGCGATTTCATGTTTATTATGGAGATATAAAAATTCACAAAGTATGGAATTAATGTTTTAAAAAGTTTAAATATTTCAGTCAAATGAGAAAAAGATATGCAGTGTTCAAAGTTTTCAAAAATTAAAAAATTACGTGAATATTATAGAATTTTTGAAGTGTTCGAAATAATCATGATTTTCTGTTAATTTGGACACTCCATGTTATTTTATATCTGCATTTATGTCTAAATCTGTATCTGTCTATGTCTCTGACACTGTATCTGCCTTAGTCTCTGTCTCTGTCCTTGTCGATGTCGCTGTCGCTGTCGCTGTCACTGTCGCTGTTGCTGACAACAAATGCCACTGTCACTGTTGCTGTCGCTTCTGCTGGTGCTATCGCTGTTGCTGTCACGGTCTTTGCCTTTGTCTCTGTCTCCGACTGTCTACATGTGTGTCTTTTTTTCTGACTCTGTCTCTGTTCCTGTTTTTGTCTTTGTCTCTATCTTTGTCTTTTCTATGTCTATGTCTCTGTCTCCGTCTCTGTCTTTGTCTCTTTTGTTGTCTATGAGTCTGTCTCGATTTCTGTCTCTACCTCTGTCTTTTTCTCTGTCTATGTTTTTGACGCTGTCCCTGTCGCTGTTGCTGTCGCTGTCGCTGTCGCTGTAGCTGTCGCTGTCGCTGTCTATGCCATCGTCTCTGTATCTATCTCCGTCTTTGTCGCTTTTCCTGTCCCTGTCTTTTCCACTGTCTCTGCCTTTGTCTCTGTTTTTGTCTTGATCTTTGTTTTTTTCCCATATTGGTTTTTTTTCTGTCTCAGTCTATGTCTTTGTCACTGTCTTGGGTTCTGTCTTTGCCTCTGTCTCTGTCTCTATCTTTGTCTCTGTCGCTGTCTCTGTCGCTGTTACTGTCGCTGTCGCTGTCAATGTCGCTGTTGCTGCTGCTGTCGCTGTCGCTGTCTCTGTCTCTGCCTTCGTCCCTGTCACTGTCACTGTTTTTGTCTCTGTCTATGTCTGTGACTCTGTCTCTGACTCTGTTTCTGTCTCAGTGTTAGACTCAGTATAAATCTTAGTATTAGTCACAGTTACAATTACTGTCGAAGTAACAGTCTTCGTCTAAGTCTCAGGTATCGGTATAAGTAACTGCATCAGCATCTGCATTTGTATCTGTATTCATACCATCATCCTCATTTGTATCTGTTACAGTATCCGTATACGTATGTTATCCGAAAAATACTAATTTTCTTCGGAATAACGGGAAATATGAAATGATATTACTATCAACGATACATAATGGGCTTGAGATGATATCGTGAATGGGAGCGATTTTTGGAGCATTCAAGAAATTCGTATAAGACGAAAATTTTCTTACCTCATGAAACTAATGTTTTTTATCCAAGATGTGAAAATCACGTCAAAAATTGCGGATCTAGTAATTTAACGAAATATTACAAGATCTTAGAATTTCGAGGAAGTTTTATTTTTTGCGAAGTTTGAGAGTTGTTCAGACATTGACAAACGTATAGAAACTTCGAAAAGTCCGAGCGGCCTCGAAAAATGTGACAATTCTAAAAAGTCAATATCACAACATTTATGCAAATTTCTAGAGTAAAAAAAATATAGATGTTTCTCGAAACTTGAGAATAGAAGACTCATCAAAATTTTTTCAGAATTATAGTAATTATAAAATGTGAAGTATTTTCATTTCCTGACAGTTATAAAAAAGTCTGGAAATTCTACTTCTTCACCAGAAAGTCGCAATAATGATGGAATTCAGAAGACAGTATTTTGCGGCAGAATGGTTGGATTTCTAAACGTTTTGGAAACCTTTCGCAATTTCAAAATTGTTTAAAATTTGGTATTTTTTCGGAAATAAAGAAATAATAAATCTCTATCAGAGCTTCTGCAAGTATAGAATATTCCAGAAATTTTCGATGATATTGGAATATTTTATATTTACCAGTTTATCGAAAGACTGATGACAATTTTTATATTGTAGTCTTTTATCAATTTTTCGTTCTGCATCTGCATCTGTTTAACGGAGTCAATCGGCTACACGAGTTTCAGGAAGACACAAAAAATTTTCATTAACCAAGTTTAATTAAGTAATTCAAGCATCTTCGTGTATGCTAAAAATCTGCTTGACGATATTGAGTTCTCTAGAGAATCGTCAAGAAAATTCAAGAAGATCTCCTAATTTCGTTAGCATTCAAAAATTGCCACTTACAGGGCTCGGATTTTCTCAACGCCGCTGGCGGCTGCGGTTGTTCGGCTACTCCTTTCCACGACTCCCTTTGAATACGACGCAAGATTCTCTCTCTCCACGACTTAAGCTCAATAGCGCGAACTATTTGAATGTCATGACCGAGAAAACCGGGTTTTCGGTCTTGGCGAGTTGAAAATTACGAAATTTTTGAAAACCCGATATACGGCCTCGCGGCTCGTGGCCCGTAAAATCACAGCGTTTACGCGGTACAATTATTGATTCGTCGCGTTGAATATTGCAACTTATTGCAATATCATAATTCTCTCAACAAATTCGAATATTGTTTGTTGTAGGAAATTTAACAAAATAGAGTACTATGTATGAAAATTTATCCTTAAAGATTAAATTTTCTCGTTACTTACATTAGTGTCTTCAAAATAAACACGTAAGCTCTCTAGTACTCATATACGGGAACATCCAATTTTTTACATGATTACTCCTAAAGATCCCTGATAAGCGAAAATGAGTGACGTATTACAAATAGGTTGAAGTGCTATCTTATGACAATGAAATATAAAAAAGTTTGCCGTTTTTGTGGTCATTTTCCCGCTACCTAGGAGGTATAATGACAAGCGCGTTTGTTTCCACGGATAAAACAGTACAGTTGCATCAACTTGAGAAAAAGAGTAACATCCGGTTTTGGCATCTATACTGTTTTTTTCGGGATGGGTCCCCCAGCTGTGGAAATATTTTGGTGCTAAAAAGTACACAAAATTTTTTTCACACGCTGGCCTTACCCGTGTACAGTGTTTGTCAAAAATTGATTATGTTTTGATCAGTGCAATTTTCTACTTGTCCCATATCAACATGTACAGCTTTACACCAATCAATGATATCATAGTTATGATTTCGACAGTAACTTGTGGAAAGGCAGCGCGAGCTTTTACTCGTACTTTGCGGCATCAATAATGAGGCAAGAAAATGAAACAAAGTGAAGCAGGGTTCCTGCAATTTGAAGTATCACGACATTCGATTATTGCCGCTGATGAAAATATGCCTCAGACTCAAGGCATTTCCTCATCGGTAATATGCAACGTCAACCCTCGTTTTTTTCATCGGCTCTGCACAACGGTATTACAACTTTTCTGTTCTCATGTTTTCATATTCGACAGTTAATCCCACGTTAACTCGCTGACCCGACCATTCTCTTTCCTAGTTTCCGCGGCCACCTTAATTAAAACCAGCGCACTCTCGCTGTGGCTTGATAAACATGAGTGCTTTTTGTCACTCGCAACATCGGTTGATGCGGGAAAAATTTTCTCAGCTGGCGCATTCGAATGCGGCACAGAGCGAACTAATGTTAGCAACCCCCTTCGTTGCGGATAATTGAAATCCCCCACTTCATCTTCTCTTAACAAAATTTTTTTCCACATGTTATCAAACGACAACAAGTCGATTTCACTCCAAATGTGCCCTTCTACATATACCGAAAGTAAAAACTGACACTCTTTTCCCATTGTGCCTCCGTTGAATTCACCTAATTTTTTTGCGGTAATACAAACATCCTCAAAACTGCAATCTCTGTCCTTGTCTTTCAAGACTGTTCCAATATTAAAAACTTAGAGTGAGTTGAGTAACTTATCGCTTACATAGTTAATAAATTTTTAGGAGATTTGATTTGCGGCTTCCACATAAAAATCCGAACACGTTTCGTGAATCCGCCAAACGATTTCGTCTTCTCCGCTGACATCACTTGAGAATATTTCCTCGATCAGGTCATGACATTCTTCTCAAATTTATATTTCTTTCGAGCTTTAATTAGTTTCTCAATTCTTTAACGTTGATATTTTCGGATCGCGAGAAGAGAAGGCTACTTCAAAATATTCCTGACCATTCCCGTGAAAAAAATAAAAATTTTTCTCTGCAACAAGTGGACACGTGTTCCATAATTTGAAAAAAAAATGTTGATGTCGTTAAACTTTTTTTAAACCTTCTTGAGAAAAGCTAAACATGCCTGCATTCCGAGATCATTGAGAAAATCGTCCAATTCTCGGATATTCGCGCGTGTTTTTGGATTTTTTTCTTCTATTACCTTAACGTAGAAGCATGCTTGTAACGCCGGCAGTAGAAGACCAGGTCTTTTCATAGCGGCATGACGTCCGAGCCACCGAGTTCCAGCAAACTTGATAAGTTTTGAATTCAAGCGTTGAACGGCTTGAACAAATTCTTTGAAAATTTGCAAACACTTCGCATAATTTTGCTGTTCTACTATTGACATCGACGACTTTTCGACAATAGAATTTATTGCATCTTCGCAATTATGCTCTGAAACTGATGCAAGAAGATGGCAAACGCAGGGCATCGAAATAATGTCCTGGTTTCTTTTAAGAAGGTTAACTTAAAAAGAGTAATTTTTTCAAATCATAACCGTAGCGTTATCGCACGCGGCTGCCGAAATATTTGAAAATGAAATTTAACGTTGATTTGTGGCGACCTGTTTCTCTCTCTCTCGCTCGCGGCCAATCACAGGCCGTCTCGAGCGGTTCGCTCGGTCTCTCTCACTCAGCTCGACCGAAGAGAAAAAGAAGACTTCCGCCTCGAGACGACATCCGCCGGTAGATCGACTAGTATCGACACGTGCGCGAGATTCAACTTTTGTTACCAAATATATGTATCGAGTCAATCTAATTCTTCATCATTGTAAATCAGTATATTTTTGCATAAAATCCTGAATAAATAGTGGTCAGGTAATCCAGTATTTTCATTGACTTCAAAATACCGCGCCTCAACATCCACAGATTCATGGAACTTTTAAATTGCGTGAACACAATTTTAAAAAGTCGAAAAAGTTCAGAATGTCATAAAATTTTCATAACTATAGAGAATATACAAAAATCATGATAATTGCGTGATGTTTCCGAAAATTTAAGAAATTTCCAGCATTTTCTTCAATTGTGGAAATATTAACAATTTTCACAATTCCTAGAAATTTTGAGAATTTTGGAATTGTGAAAATCCCAATTAAATTGCGACATTTCTAGCGATTTTTTAAATTTTTTGGAAATTTACGTCAGTTTTTCGAATTTCCAATAATTAGACAATTTTAAAAATGCGTAATGATTATGAGAATTTTTCAATTGTAGAGAGTCCAGATATTTTAGAATTTTTTTGAATTCCGGAAATTTTTACGATATCCGAAATTTTCAGAAATTCCGAGAATTTCGGAATTATAAGAATTTTTGCAGTTCTGACATTATTAGCGATCTTGAAAATTTCTTGAAATTCATGGCATTCTTCGAAATTGCGGAAAATTTGAAATGTTAGGAAATTTTGAATATTTAGGAATATTTTTTAATTGAACGAATTTCGGATTTTCGAAAATATGAAGAACTTGATAAAATTAACGTGAATTCCGTAAATTCTGACAACTTAGGATTGATCAGAAGTTTGCAGCATTTTGAAGTATTGAAGAAATTCCGTCGATTTTGAAATCAATTCGAAGATACAACAATTTTATATTGGAAAGAATTTTGAAAATTCCAGGAAATACCAGAATTTGAAATCATTATTTCAATTTTGACAATTAAAATAATATTCAAAAATCAGAACAATTTCATAAAATTCATTCAAATCTTGTAAATTTCGACAATTTCAGCGATTTTGCGAATTTTTGTGAATTCACGGAATTTTAGAGAATTAAAGAAAATTCGACAATTTTAAGCATTTTTGGAATAATTGCGCAATTTCCGGATTGTAAGAAATTCAAATATTTAAATGTTTTCTAGAATATTAGAAAATTTTTCAAATTTCATAAAATTCACGCAAATTCCACAAAAGTTGTCAGGTCTAAGTATTTTTGAAAATTTTCTGCATTATGAAATATTTTCAAAATCTTAAAAATTGCGAATATTTCCGAAAATTCTGTAAATCCGAGAATGATGAGAATTTCGGGTTCTGAAGAATTCAAAAAATTGTTAAACATTTGAATGTCATAAATCTTCGGAACTATAAAGAATATTCCTGTGAAAGGTCCAAGGAGCGAGCAGGGAGCCAAGAGAGAGCTAACTCTCTCCCTCTAGCCTCCTTACTTCCTCCCTCTTTTCTTCTTTTATGGATTTCTATTGAATTTCACGCTTATATGTCATAATATACGTTCTACATCTGAGAAAAGTGATGTTTGTCATCATCCCTCGGTTGCGAATTGCATTTTTACATAAATAAATAAAAAAAGTCCTGAACTTAAATCTGTTGTCACATGGGAACTGTCAAGCAAGCAGTAGGTAATGCAGATTTCGTATACGTATCACTTTTATAAAATGATAATGAAGAGAAAATAATAAATGAATAAAAAATAATTAATGAATGATAATAATAATGATGAAGAAATCAATGATAAATAATGAATCATATGAATAAACATTACATTTTGAATTATTATGATATGTTATACCAACATTATTTCATTAATAATTAATAATGAATCATATTGTGAATAATAAATTATAATGAACAATAATAATAACAATGAATATCAATGATCATTATCCATAATTATTGATAGTAATAAATAATAAAATATATCTAACCATTATAAACAAGAAAACAGTGAAATTTATTCCGAAAAATTGTTTCAAAAAAAGGATTTCTGCGATAGTAGCGATCAATTTATCGTTAAAGTTCGCAAAATGTCGCAAACAATAACCTTGTTTTTGTAACTATATGATTATGAAGATACGAAGCAGTTATTTCATTAAATTCATCAACAATCGTAAGATATGAAAATTATCTAACGAATTTTTCGAATTTCCATATTACCCACTGCAGGCGGTCGGTAATGTAGAAATCATTAAATGACTATTAACCCAGAGTAGATGAAGTAATATATCCACAAGCCATTTTGACGTGAAAAATGATTTTTTCACGAAAATATCGTGTCAAAATACTCCACGGGCCAAGGTAACAGCCTAGAAAATCATTTCCGAGCATAATTTGTCAATTTTTCCATCTCATTTTTGGAAAAACAGCATGGGGGGAAGAGGAAGACAACAGAGAGGCTAGAAAGAAAGAACTTCCTCCTCGGACCTTTGACAGGGATCCTAAAATTATGAGAAGTTTGGAAAATTTCTTAAGGTCTAGAAATCTTTAGCATTCACCAAAATTTCGGGAATTTTGAATATTTGATTTTTTTATAGGAATTTCAAGAAATTGAGATTTTGAGAATCTTGACAATTCCGACAATTTTCGTTATTTCGTAAAATTTGAAGAATTCAATGCATTTTATTAATTTCGGAAAATTTGACAATCTTTGAAATTACCAGGAATTTGAAATTTAACGATTCATTGGAAATCTCGACAATCCGTAAAATTTACGGGAATGATGAAAATTTCGTGATATTTACGCAAATGGTAATAGTATTAATCATTTTGGCAATGCAAGAAATTTCAAGTATCTTAAAATTGTCAGAGTTTTAGAGATTTTGACAATTTTAGCGATTTCAATAATTGTTGAAAATTTACGGCATTCTCTGAAATTTAGTAACATTTGACAATTTGAAAAATTTTTCAAACTCTCGCGAATTGTTGAATTTCAACAATTTCGAATATGCTCGAATTCCCGGAAATATCTAAAAATATAAATAATTATATAAAATACACACGAATATCGAAAATTTCAACAGGTTTAAATATTTGAGGAAATTTTCTACATTTTCAGGAATTACCAAAATTTGAAAAATCAGGAATATCTTTCAAAATTTATAATATTCAAGAATTATGAGAATTTTGGGAATTCAAAGAATTCCGAAAATAGTCAAAAAAGGGAAGGATGTCATTAAATTTCAAAAACTATGCGATATATCCGAAAATCATTAGAATTCCGGGGAAATTTTTAAAAATTCCGAAAGTATTTGGCATTTCCCGAAATTATGAAAATATTGACAATTCTCACAAATTTCAGGAATATTAAAAATTCTGAAATCGTCGAATTTTTATTGGTCAATTTTGCCGATTTTTGAAATGTTCATCAGATTCACGGCATTTTCCAAAATTCCTGAAAATCCGACAATTTTGTAAATCCACGGAAATTCACAGATTTTCGGATTGTAAGTATTTTTAATATTCTAAAATGTTTCGAAATATTGGGGAATACCAAAAATTTCATTAAATTTGATAAAAGTTCGAAAATTTTGACAATTTTAGATTTTTGTCAGAAGTTTTCGTAATATTAAAGGATTTTCGGAATTTGAAGAATTTCGAAAAATAGTCGAAAAATATAAGAATGTCATTTGATTTTCTAAACGGAAAGAAATATCACAAAATCATAAGAATTCAGTGTAATTTTCGAAAATTGTAAAAATTTCTAACATTCAAAAAAATTTTGAATTTCGGCGATTTTGAAAATTTTGAAAATTGACATCATTTCTTCAAATGTCTGGAATTCTAACAATATTTAAAATGTCAAGGAATTCTAAGAATTCGAGAATTGTGAGAATCCCTGCAATTCTGACAATATTAGCGATTCCAAGAATTTTTCGAAATTCACGACATTTTTTCCAATTTTGGTAAATAAGACAATTTCAAGAATCTTTAGCAATTTAGAAAATTATGGAATTGTAAGAATTTCGGATATTTCGAAATTCCTGAAAATTTTCAAGCATAATAAGTATAGGAAAACATGGAATTCACAAGAATATTTCAATTTTCGACAAGTTCAAATATTTTTGGAAATTTCTAACATTATGAAGAATCTTTAGATTTCGAAAATTATATCCCAAAATTTCGTGAATTCGAAAACGATGACAATTTCGGGAATTTAAAAAATTTTAAAGAAAGATTAAAACTTGTTGAACACTCTCATTGAACACTTTTTATGGAAAGACTTTTAATCCGGCATCGAACACTTAATTAAAAACGGCAAAGTGGAGGAGGATGGGTGCACCGAGTAATTTTGAAGATTGAAGAACCCTTTTTTCAACATACTTACAATTAGGTCCCCTACGATCGAGAAAAAACAAAATTGCGTACAAACGAAATCGCGACACGATGGAATGAAAAAAAGCCAGTAAAATTTTGTATGAATTAAATTATACATCATATATTCTAGAATATAAAAATCGCAAGTAAAAACGAAATCGAATCAGTTCAGTAACGAAAGAACAAAGTGGACTAGAAAATTCTAAATGCTATTGGAGTTCTCGATGTGGACGCATCGAGACACGAACGCAAACTGGGAATCACGTGGAAATATAACGTGAATTGCCGTATTCGCCAGATGTTTTTTTTAAAACAGCTGAATAGGCCGTTTAAGAAGAAGGTTCTATACCCTTTAAATCACTGATACACAAATAAAGAGTGAAGATTTGGGGTTGATAGACTGAAAAATACATTTGCGAAACGCAAAGTCATTTCACGACTCACGCAGCGGAACTAAATAAGTAATCGTCGGACCATTATCCGCGACGAGTTTTCTGTCTCGTTCAAATGCATTATTCACCTTTCCGGAAATTTGACAAACTTCCCGAATCGCACCCATCACAGCGATTTGTAGGAGAATTACAGAGCTTTCTAGTCAATTTTGAAGAGCCGTCATTTTGAACAATCGGATATTTTGTCAGCGAGACAAATCGAAACACTTATTAAAAAAAAACTCATAGAATTTACTCGTCAAATAATCGACAGCGTTTCGATTTTCATGCGACTCTATTATTGTCGTGTTTGTCTTCGTGACTTTCAGTTCTTTAATCAGCAACGATTCGAAGCACTCATCATTGCCACTGAAAATACGGCGATTTTCTGACAAAAAAAGACCAATTTTGATTGAAAATTGTTTTTTCACGGGGACGGGGACGTCCCTAACCTAACCTAACCTAACCTAACCTAACCTAACCTAAGATCTATCGTTGTAGCAGGGTATAACCTAACCTAACTTAAATACTTAAACTTTTATCTGTCTGAATTTTTGATTGATGGCTCTTGAGTATGTTATTTAAAGGTACATAAAGAGAAACTGATGACCATATAACTTATAACGTAAATAAATTCGATTTTTCGAAACCTTCTCCTACCAAGTGTGATAAGAAGACTTTAATCCGATAAAATATTCAGTAAGTCTCTAATGATTGTCCTTATAATACAATAAATTGATTATTTATATTTTACCCGAAACGTATAGAACCTAACAGAACCTAACCTTACCCAATATCTATCGTTGTAGCAGGGTATAACCTAACCTAACTTGAAAACTTTAACTTTTATCTGTCTGAATTTTCAATTGTTGACACTTAAGTATGTTATTTAAAGGTACATGAAGAGAAACTGATGACTATATAACACATAACCTAAAAAAATTCGATTTTTCGGAACCTTTTCCTACCAAGTGTAATGAGTAGACATTAATCCGATGAAATATTCAGTAAGTCCCTAATAATTGTTCTTATTATACAATAAATCGATTATTTATATTTATCGCGGAACGTATAGTACCTAACCTAACCTAACCTAACCCAAGATCTATCGTTGTAGCATTGCATGACCTAA
>JAPYZK010001092.1:0-19723 GCA_030522785.1 Platygaster equestris | reverse complement strand
CTGTAACTTCTTCAAAAACACTCATTTTTCTGCTTTTTACAAGCGTCCCTTTCGTGTTATAAAAGGACGCGAGGGAACGCAAGGGAACGTCCCTTCGGATCCGTCAAGGTTCCGTTGCGCTCGTTCAGGCAGCGAAACGCCACTTCGCGGCAAATTTCGTGAAAGAGTTATATTTTGAACGTTAACGCCATCTTGTTTTCAGCGATGAGAGAAATAAGATTGCGGACGAGTGACTCGACATATATCGAAACGTCAAACTCCCCAACCTTAACTTTAAAATCACAAAACTGTGTATTGCTGCAATGTTTTTGTTGTTGTTCAAAAAAGTGTCAGATACAGTCATAATCAATTCCGAAAAAAATCAAAGCGACGAAGGCGATGATTAGTTTTCAACTCCCTAAACTACGTAGCAAAGCTCTAAGGGCGATTGTTGCGTCCAGGGTCAGAGAACCGAAATAATTAACGGTTCCGTTTCGGTTTCGGTTTCTAGAAATATATTATCAACGGTTGCAGTTCCAGTTCCGGCTCCAAAAAAAGAGTTAAAATCGGTTCCTGTTCTGGTTCCGGTTCTCAAAAAACAGGAATAACGGTTCCGGTTCCAAATGGCTGCATCACAAGATTTTTTATTCGATAAGAAAACGACTTGCTAATGTTCTTCATTGATAACATGGTACAAATCATATGAGTTACGTCATTTTCTCATGCACAAATCAGATAATTCTGAAGAACTTGAGTCTGTACGAAGTACAATTACTTCATGATACGTCACAATACTCAAATATTTATTGTTACAAAATTTTCAAAAATTAGGAAATTATGAAAACTTCTAGATTATGGGAGTTCCTTTTCATAATACTTGAAATTCTGGCAATTTCGAGAATTATGAAAATAATATGAGTTTCGAAAATTTGAAGAAATGAAAAAACTTTTTTAAGTTTAATAAATTCTAAGTATTTTAAAAATTTTTTAGAATTTCGTAAATTTTATATCGTTTTTGATTGTTAAAATAGAATTCCAGAAATTTCGAAGAATTTGAAATTCTCAATGATGTTGAGATTTTTTTTAATTTTGAAAATTCCGAACATGTTGGAAAATGAAAGAATTTCAAAAACTTCAAGGATACTGGAAATTTTTATGAATTCAAAATTTACAAATTGTTAGCAAATTTTGCCACATTTCAAATTTTCAGAAATCCTGACAATTTTTGAAATTGTGAACATTTCTGAAGTACAGAAAATTTTCCGGATCTAAAGATTTTAGGAATTACGGCAATTTTCGGAATTCATAGAAAAATGGGAATATTTTTAAAATTTCGGAAATTGTGAACATTTTCAACGTTCCAAAACTTTCGCTTATTCTGGAATCCGAAAATTCGAAAGAATGAAGAACATTTTTTTGAAATCGGAAAGAACTTGTCAATATGTCAGAGTTCGAGAAATTTCAAAAATTGTGACACTCCGAAACATTGTGTCATTTTCGACAGTTCATTGTAATTTTCAGAAATTTGAGGAAAATTTTTGGATACTTCCGCAAAATTTTTTTCGCATCTAAGTTTTACATATAAAAAACTTGAAAAATTAAGAATGAAATAATTCGAAACGTTTCATTCTTGTAAAATAATTCGGTAGTTACAATTTTGACTAAATCGACGGATTTTTCCAATTTTAGCGTGTTTTTATATTCTCAAAAAAATACGCTTGTTTTGCACAATGTCGAGAATTCTGAATACACAGTTCGACACAAAAAATGGGCCGAGAAAATTTCTGCAAAAACGGGTTCCTTTGGGTCACCAATAAACGATTCCCAAGAGGGTTTTGAAAGTTTATATCATTTTTTTAAGTTATTAACAATATTAAATAAAAACGTTAAGATCGGATGTATACATCCGATTTTAAAAATTCAAAATGTTATTCGGACGTACTCGATGAGAGAAATTGATATCCACAATTTTTTCCGCGAAAAAATTATCATTTCGATAAGTGAATTTGGGCCAAAATTAATGCGAGATCATTATCGGGAAAGGTCTATTGATTTTCCCCGCGGGAAGTCTACTTCGAACACCTTCGACCTGTGTTCGGAGTAGACTCCCCGCGAGGAAAGTCAACAGACCTTTCTCGGTAATAATCTCGCATTAATTTTGGCCCAAATTCACTTATCGAAATAATGGTTTTCCCGCGGAAAAAATTGTGGACATTAATTTCTCTCATCGTGTACGTCCGAGTAACATTTTGAATTTTTAAAATCGAATGTATACATCCGATTTTAACGTTTGTATTTGATATTGTTAATAACTTAAAAAAAGATGTAAACTTTCGAAACCCTCTTGGGAATCATTTATTGGTGACCAAAGGAACCCGTTTTTGCAAAAATTTTCTCAGCCCAACTCCGAAAGTCTAATTTTGCCGAACTGTGATATTGGAGTATTCACAATAGTCTTGATTGTCTCGAAACTCTCTAGAGTCTCGAGGCTTGATTTTTCCCATATCATATCGAATGACAATGAATTCAAACACGACATTCAAGCGCGCACTGACAAACATTTACGGAACCGAAAAAAACATACGAGAATCCGGTTCCGGTTCCAGTTCCAGTTCTAGTTCTTGAAAAAAATTTTAATTATGGTTTCGTTACGGTTACGGTTCCACGTAAATAATTTCTGTTTCGCTTTCGTCCCCTCTCAGCGGGCCCCGAAATCACATATTCCTCACGGTTGTTGAATAAAGTATTATAAGCGACTATTGGTCGATGGAGAATATTTCACTCGCGTATTACTGCACTCGCTACGCTCGTGCGGCAATTTCCCACTCATAGAAACTTCTTCTTCTCCCACTAGTCGCACAATATACTATATAAACTCACATCACAAGAGGCACCAAACTATCCACAAACTGGCTATCCAGGAGTCTCATGATCACATTAATTTGCCTTATAATATCAAAAAAATGAATCTCGGGCTGGCTTTTGCTCTCTGGAATCGGAATGCACTGCAACCCCATTTCAATCGCATAAACAACATGCTCGTTGATCAAATTTTGCAGCAAAACATCGAATATTTGCACCGCGTTCGCCGGCAGTTCATTAGCTTGCGACAACGATTGGCATCTTTGAAATGCTTCTTTGCTCTTCTGCAGCAATGCAATAGCCAGTTCTTCGGACAAAAACGTTTCTCCTCCGTAATCCTCTATCGGAGCAATATTGATGCTCGTTTTCGTGGAAATAACTGCCTGAATGTCGCGTTTCAGGTCCTGAAAACCGCCACTTTGGAGTTGCTTCTTCTGGTGGTTTTTTGAGTCGTAGTATTTTATCAGAAGAGCTGTCATTGTTTCGCGTAAAGTTCGAACTTCGGCACTGAAAAAAACAAGAGGGGATGATTTTGATATTTTTCGATTATTTTATATCCGAAATGGCTCCAAAAGTTGCTGAATATTTTTTCCAAAAAACTCTTTTTGAACATAAAATCTAAAAAAAAAAAAAAACCTTCAGAAACTTTACAAAATTCGGTTTCTTCAAAAATCCGGAAATGTACGAAAATTTTTAATCATTCTTTAAATTCTCGAAAACATTCAGTCTTCGCTTGAAAATACGTGAAATTCTAAAAATTGAGTATATACTCGACTCTGAAACAATTTTTCAAAATATCGTAAAATACTTTAAAATAATGGAAAATTTTCCATAATCTTGAGTATTTCATTTAATTTCCGGAAATTATACTCGAGTAAAAAATTTTTCAAATAATTCTGAACGGATACAAAAAAACATCGGAAAATTTTTTTTTCAATTCTCGAATGATATTGAAACTCGAACAAAAAAAATTCGAATTATAAAACTTTTCTGTGCACAAATTTCATAAACCCTCAACGTTTGAAAGAATACTGGAAAAGTTGATATAAATTCTTAAAAAAGCATGCAAAATTTGCACAAGATTGTTTGAGGCTCTTGATTTTTCGAACACTTATGTAATTTACAAACATTTACGTTAACATTTTTCGAACATTCACGTAATTTTTGAGAATGTTAAAAATTTTACCACGAAATTATTCAAAATTTCGGGAAATGTTGTGAATACTGAGGTAACTAAAAAATATTAAAATTTTTTCCAAATTTAGGAAATTTCCAATGATTCAATAAAAGTCGAAAAAATATTGACTCGAAATGAACGAAGATTTTTTCAACATTCCAGAACTTCAAAACTGGAAATAAAATTCATCAACATTATCCAGAATTTGCTAAATTTATCCCAGCAATCCTTTCGGACCTTCGAATCTTTAAAAAAACCTCCAAAAACCTTACAAAATTTGATTACTTCAAAAATCCAAAAATGTACTCAAATTTTGAATCATTCTCAAAATTCTTTAGAACATTCATCTAAACAGCATGGAAAATTTCTACAAGATTTTTTAAAGCCTCCTGATTTTTCGAAAATTTACGTCATTATTCGTAATTTCCGTAAACGTTAGAATTTTTGACGAAATTACCTATATGGGGCGTTCCAGACCAAAATCGCAAGAGTTTAGCACTTCATGTTCCCGAATCGCTTCAAAATTTAGGGGTTCGGAGTAGAACATGAATCAAAAATAAACCCAACATTTCAGATTTTTTCATGCATTATCACAAAAGTTACAGTATAAACAAAAAAAATTACGTTTTCGTTAATTTCTAGTTATTCAAAGACCGAAACGAGAAAAAATTATAGAAAAAATTACAAGAAGATATGATTAGGTGCTTGATCCACTGACATTTTTCCAAAAAATCTTTATATGCAAGTTAATAACAAAAAAAAAACTTTTTTGTTAAACAAATCGATTTTTTGAAAAAACGCCATTTTTGAGAAATCGAAAAAATCCACAATGATAGCCCCAATTATTGTGCAAATTTCAAGCGTTTAGTTAAGGTGCGCACTCGAAAATTGTGCGACATATGAATTTTTTAGGGAGTCGCGCGCGTGAAATCACGATTTTCGATCAACGGCGCCTAACACAACTTTCACTCGTGCTCAGTACGGTCTAATTTTTCGAGAACTTCATCATCGGTAAGTGATGGGAAGTTATCATAATTTGCTTTTATGTCGAATACACATTTTTTCAATACATGATATACGGATGCTTGTATAAATTACATCTTTCCACTCACGATCAATACTATCCTTTAATATCATTTTGCACTCCAAAAATTGCATTCTCGATTTTACAATTTAACTTTTTGCGGCATAGAACTATTTGAAAATGGTCTGATATCAAGCGTGTCGTCATCGATGGGTGATGCAGAGTAAATAGAAAGTGTTTATTTCATAGTTTCACGTTTCGCAAACCTCATTTTTAAGAACTCATTTGCCCTTTCGTCATCGCTTGTTGAACAAAAAACGACGTCCAAGTTATTCAAATTTGCTACTGCCCACTCATAAAGTTGATGAGCAGTTAAAATTTCGTTTTCGATTCTTCTATATTTTCGATACTTACATAGAATCAGTACTTTGAAATAAATAAGTGCATATCTTTGAAATGAATAAATTAATATCAAAATTTGTGCAAACTTCGTGCAAACGTTTGCATCCAAGCGCGTTTGCATGAAATTTACACAAACTTCGTGCAAACTATTCTATGGGGGGATGTCCAGAAATTTTACCGATTCATCAGTGGAAAGTGTGCAACTGAGGAGTCACAATTTGTAATTCATGCATTACAGTGAAATTCCACTGGAGATTTTGATGAGGAGAGTACACATAATATCTCTCCATATACAGGGTATCCCAAAGTCGACGGAATTCCCGGAAACTGTGGATTCCTTATTAAATTCTAAGACGACTTTCCCCTTTCAATTTTTTGATTTGTGCAAAATGAAACGAGATATCAACTATTAAAATCGTTCAATCCGAGCGCGTCATTACTAGAGAAGGACGTGTCCTTCTGCAGAACATAAACACCGAGGAATTCCCGCTTTTCGGGTAACCCTTTATGGCCAATGATAATGGCGCGCTCTGATTAGCTGATTAAAATTGTCAATAACTTCCTTAATTTTGCACAAATCAAAAAATTGCAATGAGAAAATCGTCTAAGAATTCGATAATGAATCCACAGTTGCCCGGAGTGCCTTCGACTTTAAGCCACCCTGCATATTATATATGTATATAAACTCAGAGAGATATACTTGTAAGTATAGAAGATGAATTGTGTTTTCTCTCACTTCTACATTAACATTCATAGGCTCACTATATGATTTTTAGAGAAACGAAGTATTGAGTTTTATTGCAATTTTTTCTTCAACCTAGAAAATTCTGCTTAAGAGTAGAAATTTTCATACTTTTCCCAATAGCACGTCTTAATTAACATTTACATTATTACCCTACAATCCGTAGAAATATAGAATGGTATGATTTATAAATATCTTCTTATCTTTAGAATCTTTCACTTTCGCCGAGATATGACATACTGACATTTATCGCAACGAATTCTCAACATTAACATCATCACTTTATAATATGTGGAAATATGGAATTATGTGGCTCATAATTATCTGTTCTCATCTTTAGATTCTTTTTCTCCGGCCGAGATATGACATACTGGAATTTGTCGCATCGAATTCTTAGCATTGACATCATCACCCCATAATTCGTAGAAATATAGAATGATGTAGTTCATAGATATCTTTTCTTATCTTTAGAATCTTTTAATTTCGCCGAGATATGACATACTGAAATCTATCGCATCGAATTTCTAACATTAACATCACTACCTTTTAATATGTTGAAATATGGAATTAAGTGGTTTATAGATATCTTTTTAATATTTAGAATGTTGTTCTCCGGCCGAGATATGAAATACTGAAATTTATCGCATCGAATTCTCAACATTGATATCGTCATTCTCTAATTCGTAGAAATATGAAATTATGTGGTTTATGCAGATCTTTTCTTATCTTTAGAATCTTGTACTCGCGCTGAGATATGCCTTACTGAAATCTATCGCATCGAATTCTCAACATAAGAGAAGCACTCTCTATTGGTAAGAAGAGAGCGTGCAGTAATGTAGAAAGTTAACATACTAAAATGCAATTGGCTTTTTTCTAAATTTGAGAATTTTTTTCTTTTTCACAGTTCAAATGCGATTCATTTCTAGCATATTATATGCTTAAAAAGCTTTTTATTATTTTTAGAACATGACTTTCTATACTTAATAACATATTTCTTATTTCGAATAGATCTACTATATTTGGCAGAAAATGTTGAACATTTTCGAAAATTATTGTACCTGGAATTTATCAGATTTTATTCTTTTTTCTAGAATTCCTTTTAAGCGTGTATATAATACATGATAAAAATATGTATTCGACATAAAAGCAAATTACTGATAATTTCCCATCACTTGCCGATGATGAGGTTGTCGAAAAATTAGACCGTACTCAGTACGAGTCGAAGTTGCGCTAGGCGCCGTCAATCGAATATCGTGATTCCACACGCGCGACTACACACAAAAATTCATATCTCGCGCAATTTCCGGGTGCGCACCTTAACTAAATGCTTAAAATTTGCACAATACTTGGGGCTATCATTGTGGATTTTTTTTTATTTCTCAAAAATGGCGTTTTTTCAAAAAATCGATTTGTTACTAACTTTCACGTAAAAATTTTTTGAAAAAATGTCAATGGATCGAGCACCTAATGATATGTTCTCGTAATTTTTTGTATAATTTTTTCTCGTTTCGGTCTTTGTATAACCAGAAATTAACGAAAGCGTGATTTTTTTGTCCATACTGTAACTTTTGCAATAATGCATTAAAAAATTTAAAATTTTGGGTTTCTTTTTTATTCATGTTCTACTCTCAACCCTCAGCGATTCGGAAATATGATGTGCTAAACCCGTGCGATTTGGCCTAGAACGCCACCTATATTCGTAATTTTCGAAAATGTTGAAAATTGCCAAGAAACCAATGATAAGTTTTTTTCTGGAAAATAGAAAGCAAATTTTCTCTCAAATTACTGTCCAAAATGTAGCTTTATACAAAACAAAGCGACATTAAATCAACTTTTTCTGAAATTTGCCGGTAATTGGCACTTTTCACGCCTCACAAGCGGAGCGGAAATGGCTCTTTTCATTTCGCTCCACTATACACATTCGAGAGCGGAGCAAAACAAAACAAGATGACGAATTTGGCGTAGCGAAAGAGTATCGAGGCAGCGGTACACCGATTCGGGAAGGGGCATCTCCGCCTCGCCTTTTCGGCACGACAAGCGCCAGTTATCGGAAAATTTCAGAAAAAGTACTATATGCAACTCGGAGCGGATACTATTTCACTCTGCGGCAGTTTTTGCGGCCTCGAGCTTCGACTCGGCTTCGCCCCGTCTCCGCTTCGGCCACCAAAATTGCCACGTCGTGAAATAGTATGTTTCCGCTCCTCGTTACATAATACACTATTTTATATTTGTATTTCGATTTTCTATTTGTAAACAATACAGGGGCGAACGTAGAAAAAATTTTCAGCAGGGGTTTTAAAAAAAAACGTGTCCTAATTTCGAAATTTCTAGAATTTTTGAAATTTTCATAATATATTTGCAATTCTTCAAATTTTCCGAATTATCGTATCTTTCAAAATTTCTGAAATGTGTAATATACTCAAAATTTTTAAAAAATTTCCGAATTCTCGATACTTTCAAAATTTTCGGAAATTTTCGGATTTTTCGGAATACTCAAACCTTTGAATACGTACAAAATGTTTTAAATTCTCTGTATTTTCGAAAAGTTCATAATTTTCGGCATACTTGGACTTTCACAAATTTCATAAATTCCCGAAATTTTCGAAATGCTCCGATTTTTTAGGATTATCAGATTATCCACAAAATTATCAAGATGTATAAATTTCAATGACTTCCGAGATCTTCAAAATCCTCGAAGTTTTTGGAATTTCCAAAATTACTATACTTTTTGGAATCACTGAAATTGTCGGAATTTCTGCTTTTTCAAATGCACAAATTTTCCGGAATTACAAAAGTTTTATTATTTTTCGAAACTTTAGTCATCTTTAAAATTTGCGAAATTTCCAGTTTTTCCGAATTACTTGAAATTTTCAAAATTTACGAAATTTCTAGAATTATAAAGAATTTAAAAACTCAATTTTCAAAAATTCCATAATTTTTGGAATTTACGGACAGTTCAGCATTTTTACAATTTTGTCAAAAATGTGCAATTCTGAAGCTCCTAATCTTCTATATTCACATATAATAATTTTACAAAAATTTTTAAGTTTGGAATATCGATTATTGAAGATTCCAAAGTACACATTTTTTCCATTTTCGAGTTTCTACTCATTTTACTTACAAAAACCACTAATCTTTCTACATTTCGGGAGGGGTTTCAACCCCTAAAACCCCGTTTTGCGTTGGCCCCTGATATAATACACAAAATTCTCCAATCAACCCAAAAAAATCGCACTCCAATCACGACAAATCTCAACTCACATAACATAAGTATCCAAATACTTCTGAAAAATATTCTTCGTCAGCTTCTCCAAATAAGAATCGTTATTCCTTAGATTGAAACACTTCAACTCATCCGACAATTTCACAGTCCTCGAATACAGCTCGTACAAATTCGCCAAATATTTTTCCTGATCCGCTCGATCGGCCAATTTCGCCTCCACGAATTTCTGGATTCTCAAGTGATAAATGTTCAGCACGAATTTCGCCATGACCTGTTCCGGATTGGAGAATATTTGCTGGACCAATTGATGGTTTTTTTTGCAAAGAGGGAGAACCTGTTGGAAAACGTCTTTTCCCCCGAACGAGTTCACATTGCTCTCCTCGATAAAAGCGTCGATGCATTGCGAGTAACCTTTGAAGTGCGTGAGGATCGAGGCGATTTTCTTCATCCGGGAAACGTCCTCGACTTGCTGGGCCATCACGAACTCTTCGATCAGATTCCTCTCGATGGCGTCGTATTTCGAGCCTATCTTTTTCTTCGCGTTTTCGAACTTTTCGGAAGGCAGTTCTTGGCTTATGAGGTGGAGTTTTTGGATTATGTCGGCGCGTTCTTCCAGCTTTAATGGGAGGAAATTGTTGTTTAGTTCCCAAATCTATACAAGTTTCGGCAATTCTAGAGAATTTTGAAGAATTTCGAAGTTTTGGAATTTCGGAAGTGAGAAAATTTTCGAGCATTTTCACACTTTGAAGAATTCTAGAGTTTTGAGGACGAAGAGTAGTGGATTTTTTTCGGAAATTACAAAATTTTGGATATTCTCGCCATTTTGAATAATTTCAAATTAGAAAAACTTGCAAGTGTTATTACAATCTTGCAAATTATCAAAAGATTGACGATTCCCGAAATATAAAGAATTATAAAAACTTCTGAAAATTCCAAAATTTGCAAAAATTCCACAATTCTTGAAAGTTCAAGTATTGTAACTGTTTTCCAAATCTTACAATTTTGAAAATGTTCAAAATTTTCAAGTTCTCTCGAATTTTTCGAATGTTCATAATTTACGAATTTTTCGAAATTAACGAAACTGAATAAATCTCGTAATTTTTAGGGACTTTAGTTATCTCCTATATTAAAAGAAAAATCTCCGAAACCTCAAAATTGTCAAAATTCTCAATAATTTGGAAATTCTTGAATTTTTTAATAATAATAATAATAATAATAAAAATTCTTAAATTTTTTCCAATTCTTGAAATTTCAAAATTGTGAATATTTACGAAGAAGTTTTAGAAATTCCAGAGAATTTCAAAGAATTTCGAAGTTTCGGAATTTCAGACTTGAAAATATTTCCGAGCATTTTCACACTTCGAAGAATTTTAGAGTTTTGAGGACGAATAGTAGTGGATTTTTTTTCGAAAATTACAAAATTTTGGATATTCTCACTCATATTCTCACTAATATTTTGAATAATTTCAAATTAGAAAAACTTGCAAGAATTATTACAATATGGCAAATAATCAAAAGTTCAACGATTCTCAAAATATGAAGAATTATAAAAACTTTAGAAAATTTCAACATTTGCAAAATTTCTACAATTCTTGAAATTTCAAGTATTGTGACTGTTTTCCGAATTACTTGAAATCTTACAATTTTTGACATTTTCAAAATTGTCAAGTTCTCTCGAAATTTAAGTTTAAGAAAAAAAAATCCATCAATATAGTTTCTTGTTCATTATTTTTCGATGTCTGAATGCTCAAATAAAGTTAATATTTTCATAAGAAAAGTAACAGAACATTACTTCTTACAGACAGCAATGGTAACGAGTTACTTTCTTTTTCGGAGTACTAGTGACGTAACGAGTTACATATTTTACTCAAGTAACGATAACCTAACTCGTTTCAGTTTTTTTAGTAACATTCCGAACCCTGGAGAAAAGCAAGTTCTGGTCATAGTAACTCGAAAAAATGCATTTTGCAGGATGTAGTCTTCTGCACGACAAGGATTATCGATATTCGCCAGAAGCGATTCTCCCACCAATGTAATTAGTTGCGTTATCAACTAGATTCGCGGACAGGTGTCAAAATAGCCAAAAAATGTAGCTAAAAATGCCCCGGATGATAAAAACTCGCCGCCCGTACTATAAGTGCAGGTCGTATTCGACTCGGAAATCAGGTCGCCGGGACGAGGGAAGTGAGGCGAACAGATAGAGAGACCCAAAGGAAGACAAAGTGACAGATCGTCGGACATGGCCACTGCATAATAGTATATTGTGTCACTAGTGGGAGAAGGGGAAGATTCTATGAGCAGGAAATTGCTGCACGAGCGTAGCGAGTGCAGTAACACGCGAGTAAAATATTCTCCGTCGACCGAAAGTCGCACATAATACTTCATGCAACAACCGCGGGGAATATGTGATTTCGAGGCTCGCTCAAAGGGGAGAAAATAATGGATTACCTGATTGATTGACGCAACAATCGCCTATAGAGCTTTGCTACGAACTTCAGGGAGTTAAAAACCAATTATCGCCTTCGTCACTTAGATTTTCTTCGAGACTGATTGTAACTGTATTCGACTCCTTTGTAAACAACAAGAAAACCATTGTATTAATACACAGTTTTGTAATTTTGAGGTTAGGTTAGGGAAGTTTGACATTTCGATACATGTCGATTCGCTCGTCCGCCATCCTGTTTCCATTATCGCTGGAAACAAAATGGCATCAACGTTTGAAATATGACTGTTTTTTTTTACGAATCGATATTTTACTGGTGGAAAACAATATAAAATTGAAAAGTGAACGAGGTGAGAGCAACATTAAAGTGATTCATGAGTCGCCATATACCCGACATTTGCGTAAGTGTTCCCTTCACCAACCTGTGGGAGAAGTAAATCAACCCATGGGAGAAGTACTCACTTCTCCCACGGGTTAGTGTATTTCTCCCACGCTGTACGTTAACAGTCAGGTAATGCATTATTTTCCCCACTCTCAGCAGGGCCCCGAATTTACATATTCCTCGCAGGCGTTGAATAAACACATTTCTCCATTGTAAAGCGAACGCTTTTGAAAATCACGCTTATTCTCGTAAAATCCTAGTTGAATGTATGAAATTGAGGATGACGCGTGTATTTTTAATATCGTGTTTCAAATTTGACGTGATTTTCTAATAAAATCCATGATCTCCAAAAAAATGCGCTTGTCTGATAGAAAATCTAACCCGTACGTCTACAGAATCTCGTCACAGCAGCATGTTTTCAGAGATATTACAACTTGAGTCGTGGAAACTGACTGAAATTGATGACCGAAAACATTTTCAACTTCATAGTGTCTAGTTGTGGTGTCCCGGAATTTTTCATAAATAAATAAGAATTGATGGCAATCAATGGGCATTCATAGAAATATATAGGAATTAATAGGAGTCAATAGAAATCGAAAGAAGTTAATGAAAATCGATAATAATTGACAGGCACTGATGAATAATATATTGATAATTTGAAAAATGTGAAGTACACTGGCCTCATTGGCTGAATTTCAATTCTGTACCTATTTCAACTACAAGAGGACGATTTAAACTTCAAATAGTTTAAAAATCAATGGAAATGGATAGGGATTAATAAGAATCGATAGGAATTCACAGATCGATAGTAATTGATCAGAATCGATAGAAGTTAACGGTAATCGACAGTGATTCCTAGAAATCAGTGGAAATGAATGGTTACGGGCAGGAATTGATGGGAATAGATGGGAATCAATAGATGTCGTTAGGAATTGATGGAAAGTTATATGGTAATTGATCGGTATTGATGGGAATCGACGGTAACTGATAAGAATTGATGAGAATCGACAGAAATTGATGGGAATCGATGGAAATTGACGAGAATTGATAGGAGTCGATGGAAATTGGTGGAAATCGATGGGAAATGATAGGGATTGATAAGAATCAATAGGAATTCATCATGATCTATCGGAATTCATGGGAATCGGTAGTTATTCCGAAAAATGAATTGTTTTTCGATAGGAATTGATAGGGATGAATGGAAATCAATAGATATCGTAAGGAATTGATGGAAAGTGATGGTAGTTGATCAGTATTGATGATAGTTGACAAGAATTGATGGGAATCAACGAAAATTGATAGGAATTAATTAAAATTGACGGGACTGGATACGAGTTGATGGAAATTAATAGGAATCGATGAGGAATGATAGTAATTGATAAGAATCGATAGGAATCAATGACAATCGATAGTAATTCCGAAAAAGGAATTGTTGATTGACAGGAATTGATGGGAAGTGACGGTAATTGATCGGTACTGATGGGAATCGACGGACATTGATGGGAATTGATAATAATTGACGGGAATGGATGCGAGTTGACGGAAATCGATGGGAAATGATAGGAATTGATAAGAATCGACAGGTATTCCTAAGAATCGATAGTAATTGATCAGAATCGATAGGAATTGATGGTAATCGATAGTTATTCTGACAAATTTATAGTTGGTGAGAAGAGTCGATGGAAATCAATAGATATCGTTAGGAATTGATGGAAAGTAATGGTCATTCATCGATATTGATGGGAATCGATGATGACTGATAAGAATCGATGGATGTCGACGGGGTTTAATTGGAATTAATGACAAGGCAATGGATACGAATTGATGGAAATTGACCCTAAAAAGAAAAAGGAGCTGAAGCTTATGTGTGGCGCCATTTTGCATGCTCACTTTAATCGCATAATTCCTTGAAGTTGACTGCGTAGATTTGAATCCGAATTTTTGCGTGTGAAATTTGAAAAAATCATTGATACGATTATCGTAATGCAAATTCGCTCGAGTGTTTAAACTGAAATATTTTGCTGTAAAATTTCAATTTTTTAATTATAGCTTTTATTGTGTTTTTTTATAATAAAATCTGAATCGATGATAGTATGGCGAATTAATGAAGTATAATATTTAATCAATGTTTTGAAAATCTGATGATGGTAATAAGAAACAGCAATTTTAGTGACATGAATTGATGGGAATCAATGAATATCGTTAGGAATTGATGGGAATTAATGATAGGGTGAAGCGCCTATTATCATTCCGCCCCCCCCCCCCCCCCCCCCACAGCTTTTTTGGCTCTATCTTATAAACAAACGGGTGTTTTCGTCCCAAACAAATCCACTCTTCTACTTTGAAGGGTTGGTAACGGATCCCTGAAATCGGGTTATTTTATTTTGGTTTTGAGAATACAGAAAACAAAAAAAAGCAAAAAAATTCATTATCGCGTGTTTCAAAAACTGGGTCCTAATTGCAAACCCCCCACCCCTTCTTTTCATGTAAATGATGTAAGTAATTAAATATTGGCAAGGGCAATGTTTGCATTAGCACTCATTTACAAAATTCGCAAACACTCGACAGAAATTATTCAATAATATTGAAAATGGCATAAAATATTTAACAATTATAAAAATATTTAACACTATTACAAATAATTGTTGAACATACACCAATATTCAAACATATGATAATTTCATATTTATCAACATACGTTTTATTTACTCAGACCAGACATATTCAATAATAAGAAAAATGAAGCGGGACACCTTATGGGGAGCGGAATTAGGAACAACTGAACATTTCTGAAAAAAAGTGAAAAATATAACATAAAATTTTTTCATTGAAAATGCATTGCACACAAAGGATGTGGACGTGATAAGGAATATTTAAATGTGGGTAACATAAAAATACCATAGATCTTTAGAGTAGAACGAGTTCTCCAAGTGGCCGAGTTCCTTACAATTTAGAGGGCGGAAAAACGTCAGATCGTGTAACTTTCCAGAAAAACAGCTATTGACACGAGATTTGATACAAACGCGTTCATAACATAAACGCTAGAGGTTAGGATAATTGTTCAGAAGGTGCAGCACTTCCAGGCAAAAATCAGCTGGGGGGGGGGGGCGGAATTAGGCACATGACCCTAATTGATCGGTATTGATGGTAATTGATAAGAATTGATGGAAATTGATAGGAATCGATGGGAAATGATAAGAATTGATGAGAATCGACAGAAATTGATCAGAATCAATAGGAATTGATGGGAATCGACAGTGATTCCTAGAAATGAATGATTATTGACAGGAATTGATGGGAATGGACGAGAGTCAAGGGATATCGTTAGGAATCAATGAAAAGTGATCGTAATTGATCGGTATTGATGGGAATCGATACGAGTTGATGGAAATGGATGGGAATCAATGGGAAATGACAGGAATCGATAAGAATCGATAGGTAATTGACAGAAGTTGACGTGAATCAATGAATGATCGATAGTAATCGATAAGATACAGTGGGAATTCACGAAAATTGATAGGGAGCAATAAGAATTGACAGGAATGGATAGGAGTTGATGGAAATTGATGGAAATCAATCAGGATTGATAGAACTCGATGGGAAATGATGGAAAACTTATTTGAAGCGCGACAGGAGCAATCCAGGGATCTGGCCACATGTTTTGTTCATGATGTAGGTGAATACCTCAAAACCTTCGATCAAAACCATATCGCTCAAAGGTCCCGGACTCAAAAATTCGGAGAAGTGCCTCATCAGTTTCTGAGCCTCGACCGCCCTCGCCCGAGGAATATTGACGCTTTCCAGTTGATCCCCCAGATGCAAAACTTTGGTAGCGACGAAATTTATCCTCTCGTCTAGCTGGTGGAAAAGATCGACCGCGTTGCGATTTTTTTCTTGGACTTCGAGAATTTCCAGAACATGTTTAGCTTCTTCTTCTTTCAATGTTGCTTCGATTTTCTCGCATTTCTTTTGCTGCCGCTCCTGGAGAATTTGCAGGTCTTTGATGGCTTGAAGAAAGGTTTCGTGAATTCCAACGGGTTCGAAAATTCCTTTGGCTTCGCGTTTTGATATGTCGTTTGTCGTTCTCCAAGCAAGACGTTCGACAAATTCTTCAGGGTCGAAAGGTTCCTAAAATTGGGGTTTCGTTGATATTGATGAATTTCTTGTTTTGGAGAGGGCAAAATTATCAGTTTTGGAGATTTCGGTTTTTAGATTCAGTTATACGAATTTCAGATTTTGGAAATTATTTTAAAATTTGGGTTTATTCATTTTCGAAATTTCGGGATTCCAGAATTTTTCTCAAGTGCACGAAAGTTGAGGAATTCTGTAGTTTTTTGTTAATAAGTTAACAAGTCGTTAAGTTTTATATTAATTTTCGAAATTTCGGGATTCAAGATTTTTCAAGATTTTTTCACAAGTGCATGAAAGTTGAGGAATTTTGAAGTTTGTTGGTTCGAAACTCAAATGTAGTACGTTTTTCGAACTCGGAAAAATTTTTTTCGATGTATTTTCGTCCGAAATTCGAACTTTTCGAAAAGTGCAATTATTAGTGGACTTATTTACGTAAAGTTTTATAATTTGCGTAAAAATCGGATCCATTCGAATTTCGAGATTTAAGATTTTTTCACAAGTGCATGAAAGTTGAGGAATTTTGAAGTTTTTTGGTTCGAAACTCGAATTCAGCAACTTTTTCGATGTATTTGCTTCCGAAACTCGAACTTTTCGAAAAGTCCAATTATTATTGGTGGACTTACTTACGTAAAGTTTTATAACTTGCGTAAAAATCGGGTTCATTCATTTTCGAAATTTCAAGATTTCATATTTTTTCACAAGTGCATGAAAGTTGAGGAATTTTGAAGTTTTTTGGTTCGAAACTCGAATTTAGTAACTTCTTCGAACTCGGAAAAAATTGTTGTCGATGTATTTGCTTCCGAAATTTGAACTTTTCGAAAAGTCCAATCACTGGCGGACTTATCTACGTTGAGTTTTAAAATTTTCGTGAAAATCGGATTCACTAATTTTAGAAATTTCGGGATTAAAGATTTTTTCACAAGTTCATGAAAGTTGAGGCATTTTAAAGTTTTTTGCTTCGAAACTCGGGATTAACTCGGGTTCCGGGATTATGAAAATAGTGTAATTCTTCAAAATTATCACAATTTTTGAAATTACTTTTGAAACCTCCAGATTGTTGAAATTTTTAGACATTTAAAAACTATCAAACTGAACAAATTTTTTGAAATTTTCAAATTTCTCTTAATTTTTTTTTTTTTCAATTTTTCACATTTTCGAATTTTTGCGAATTGACAAAATTCGTAAAATTCACAAAAATTTCCAAAACTAACAGAATTTCAGAAATTCAGCCTTTTCAAAAAAATTTCGCAATCTAAATATGTACAAAAATTATCGAAGCCTTGAAATTTTCAGAAATTTCAAAATGATGACGCTGAACACATTTTTGAAAATCTTTTCGATTCTTTTGGTTTTCAAAATATTTTGAAACTGTTCACATTTTCAAGTTGCTACAAATTTACAAAATTGGTAAAATTCATGACATTCCCAAAAACAAGAAAATTTTTTAAATTCTTATTTGAAAAAATTTCGTAATCTACAAATTGACTGCAATTATGGAAGTCTTGAGATTTCCAGGAATTTCAAAATTATCAAACTGAACGAATTTTTGATAATCTTTGAATTTTCGAATTTTTCACAATTTTTTGGAATTTTTTACATTTTTAAGTTCCTGCAAATTTACAAAATTCGTACAATTCACAAAATTTCTGTAAATAACGAACTTTCTGAAATTCTTCCTTTTTTTTTTGAAAATTCCAGAATTTACGATTTCACGGAATTGATTGAAGTGTTGCAATTTATGGAAATTTCTAAATTATCACACTGAATAAATTTTTGAATATCTTCAAATTTTTTGAAATTCTTCGAATTTTCACATTTTCAAGTTCCGACAGATTTACGAAATTTGTGAAATTCACAAAATAATCATAAAGAACGAAACTTCAAAAATTATCCCATTTTCAAAAAATTGCGAAATCTATTAATTAACGGAAATTATTGAAGCCTTGACATTTTCGGAGATTTCAAAATTTTCAAAACAACAAATTTTTAGAAGTCTTTGGATTTTTATGTTTTTCAATTTTTTGGAATTGTTAGGTTTCTCAAAATTTCAGCAAACCGTAAAATATACTGAATTTTCCAAGAATTACAGAATTTTGAATATTCTAACGATTTCAAATTATTTTGAATAAGAAAAACTTGCAAAAATTATTACAATCTCGCAAATTATCAAAAGTTTGACGATTCTCAGGATTTAAAGAACTTTAAAAACTTTTCAAAATTTCAAAATTTGCAAAATGTCCACACTTCTTGAAATTCCAAGTATTGTAACTGTTTTTCAAATGACTTAAAATCTTACAATTTTCAAAATTTTCAAGTTCTCTGGAATTTGTCGAATGTTTATAATTTACGAATTTTTCAAAATTAACAAAATTGAAAGAATCTTATACATTTTCGGAATTTAAGTCATCTCCTAATTAAAAACAAAATGAAAATCTCTAAAATCCTCGAATTTGTCGATAATTCAAAAATTCTGAAAGTTTTCCAAGTCTGAAAATTTTTAAACTGTGACTTTTTACAAAATATTAAAAATTTCCGAATATTTACAAAGATATTGAAAATCTTTGAATATTTATGAAAATATTAGAAATTAAAAATTTTATAGTATTCACTAAAATATACAAAATCTTCATACACTCTAAATTTCTATGAATGTAAGATATCGGTGAAATTTACCAAGTTTCCAAAATTGATCAAAATTTTCATACTTTTGAAACATTTGAAAATTTGGAAATTCGAAAATTACCAAAAGTTTCGGAAATTTCGGAACTCGCAAAATTTTCCGCATTATGTATATTTTCAAAATTACTAAAAATCTAGGGGGCGGGGGGGACACTTGCTTAATTGATCAAATTTTCTATTCTCTAACAATCATAATTTCATCGCTAAAAAAGTTCTTCCTGAGAATTACTTATAACACATATGCAAAATCGTGCGTAAATAATACAAACTTGCTCCAATTCTTTCATATATTGTTGCATCATTTTGTAGAGGAATCGTGTTATTTCACTTATTGTTCAAAAATAATTAATTCATCGTTGACACTGCTGACAGTTTAGAATAGTTCATTTTTACAATGATAAAACGATTTGTAACAATGACAATATTGACAGACAAGAATGACACAGAATGACACAGTTCCCTGCCCCGGTCGAAAAAATAGTTCGGCAAAGTTCGGCGAATATCGGCCCGAAGTCGGGCCGATATCGGGCGCCCGTATTTTCTCAACTTCGAAAATACGACATTGGGCCGATGTCGTCCCGAGATCGGCAGCCCGCTTCGGCAATACAATATCGGCCGGCCGAGTTGGCCCGAGATCAGCTGTCCGAAATTGGACTTGTAAATTTTTCATGATCAGTGT
>JAPYZK010001091.1:0-23896 GCA_030522785.1 Platygaster equestris | reverse complement strand
TTTTTTTGACCGTTGACCGAAAAATAAGCGACACGTGTGTAATAAGTATGTGAAAATGAACATTTTTTCCCCTTTGCATGATTACTGTAGGATGTGCCCCTCTACTGGAAAATCGCCCATAAACTAAAAGTACACTGTAAAATCGTTCGGTACAGCCAACCAAACATTTGGTAGATATTTAACCAACCAAAAAGTTTGGTAGAGAAAACCAAATTTTATTACCAGCGACCAAAAATGCGTTTCAGCTGAATGAAAATTTGATACGCGCAAATAAAAATTTGGTTGGCTAAATATCTACCAAATGTTTGGTTGGCTGTAGCAAACCAACTTTTCTGTGTAGCGTCATAGTCACCATAGCAATCTTCGAGACGACCGCGATTCTGTCTATTTTTTTCTGAATCAGTCGATTTTATCTCAAGGACGATTTTCGTCCTTTTTAAATCAATTCATCCATTTTTTTTTATTTATCTCATATCCAGCGTTAGTCGATTCCGTGCCTCTCGACAGTGACCCGATTCCTGGTCTCTTTTCCAGAGAGTTGCGAGCCTTTGCTGCTGTAGCGGCCGCATCCCAAGTCGAAGGTGCTAATTCTAATCCCGCTCGTCTCTCACCTCTGGACATACTCAAGCACAGCATTCGCCGTGCATGGACTATCAATGGTAATTGCTCCTACCCTTGTAATTCATAAGGGTGGGGAGGAGGCCCTATTAGCGAAAATATGTAAAAACCTGCGTAAGAAGATCATTCTTTCAATTTAGAAAATTGTAAAGCATTGTTTTCGGCTTCAGTTTTTCAGATTCGTACACTGTAAGAAATAACACTAAAAATGCTATACCTGAGTATCGGATGATAATAAAATTGGTATGATTCAATCGGAATATTGCTATTAATTGACCTCGATATACAAAAATTACGACCTATGTATGAGTTTATAGATATATTAGGTCTGCAAATTAATTCTTGGCCTTAAACTTTGACCGGTCATAGATGCGGTTTCAATTTAAACCATTTTCAATTTGCTGTTTCGAGAAAGGAATTGAAACCTCGAAGGTGAAAAACTCAGTCCCTTGAAATTTTAACATATTCTTTACTAGGACGGTAAAATATTTTCCACGAGTGTGAAGGTTGTAGTCCGAGGCGAAGCCGAGGACTACAATCACACGAGTGAGAAAATGATTTTTCGTCCCAGTAATGTACGATACTTTACATTACGAGTACGGTAGAAACGTTTTCGTACCGTAAAATCCAACAGCATTATTTTTACTACACCGAAGTATAGTAACATTACTATTGTCAGTATAAGTTGATAGCTCCCAATCCTGGTATAGAAAAAATACTACATCAGTATAAATTAACCGCTTTCATCATCAGTATAGGAAAAATACCTTGATTTTTCTGCAGTGACGTAAAAATGATATAGGTTCCTCGATATGATTCTCAAGTTATAGTTAGTTGTCGGCAAAAACTCTCGTTTCCGATTCCCAGAGACAGTTGATCAGATCATACCACAAAATTTCCAATGTAGAATTTGGAATATTATCCCTGCAGGTCCACCAGTGTGTTGGTCCGGCTCGAGAAAATCCGCGGAGTACAGGATCTACCGGAGCTTGCCGTCTCGCCATCGCAACGGCGGATACGATGACGAGGAAACTAACGTCGAAATTCACGTTGTGGCTCTTATCGAGCGTGCGTTCGAGAAACATGACGAAAAAGATGCGGAAGTGAAGAATGACAATGACGACGATGACAAGTGCCAAGAAGTGACTGCAAAAAAAAGCGGCGTTTGTGGCCGGATCGAACAAGAGGCCGAGCAACAACAGCAACGAATAGCGGCGAGTCGCCTAAAATCGAGGGACAAGCAACAGGAAGGCAAAGTCAAGAAACAAGAACAACCGATAGCTTCACCGTTGGCCGTGGCGGAGACGGCGAGTCCGAGAATCTCATTGCTGAAAGCTCCGAAAGTTTTTGGCAAACCACTTCATAACTCCCAGTCCGATCTGAGAAGCGGCCTGAAACATGCGGACAAGAAGTCGAATATTCCGATATTCCGAAGGAGCAGCAAGGAATTCGAGGATATTCGCAGTCCCCAGGAATCCCCGAAGAGGTCTTTGATCCCGCAAAGGTACCGGGGAAGTAGCGATGACCTTCGCAGAGGCAGTCGCGAAGACGTGAGCAGTTTCATCCCCAAATTACTCGTCCCGGCCTCGAAGTACAAGGATGACAAGGAAAAAGACAAGCAGAAGCTGAAAAGCCAGGACAACAGTTGGATGAACGCTCCGAAAATCAAGAAGGACAATGTCGTTGAGGCGAAATTCCGGGATAAGGGAAAAGACGGGAAATTTGGCGTCGCTGTCGTGGCAGCGGGGAAGGTCCAGAAGTCTTGCATGATGAAGAAAAACAGCGGTAACACGATGATCGAACAGGTTGGGAAGAAACCTGGGGAACAAGAGGAGGAGAATGGAGGTCGAGGTTTGCCAATGTCGGAACTTGAGGAAAAAGAAAAAAATGACGATGCGCGTGATGATGACGTGGGGGAGGTGCGAGTTGATGAAGAGCAGGAGAAAAATGTGGCTACTGAAGTTGTGATGGACAAGAAAATGGAAGTGGTAAGTTGGAAATCATTTTTCATTTTTTGTTTAGAATATAATTGTTTGATGATTTCATTTTTTTAGACGGAGAAGAGGGTAGTACGAGAAGAATCTTGGACTCGGGACGAGACCGACGATGCTCACAGTAGACATTGCTCGAGCGTAAGTTTTTTTGGAAAATTTGCGTCTTTTCGAACTGTGGGGGTGGAAAAAATGACGGATGCATTTTTGACGAATGTGTAGAAGCAGAGTAGCCCTTTGAGCACTCGATCATCAAGATACTGCTGCTGCAGTAGTCCCCGGGAAAGCGAGAGCAGCGAGCCCACGCCGCCGGCGTTGGCGAGGAAAATAATGAGCGCTGGAGGCGATTTTTCCTCGACTTCCCAGAGAATACGCGACGCCATTACGAGGACGAGGAGAGAAAACGGCAACCTGACCTGGTAAGTAGGGCAGTACTTACCAAGAGTAAGAGAGCAGGACGATAGTCGCCGCTTTTTTCCTTTTATTAGGTCTGCAAATTAATCCTCGGCCTTTGATCAATCATAGATGCGATTTGGATTTAAACCATTTTCAATTTGCTGTTTCGAGAAGGAAATTGAAACCTCGAAGGTGAAAAACGCGCTGGTAAATCAGAAATAGTCGAAAATTAGGTGTTTGGTCAGTGATTGAACCAGAATTCTTGTCAAATGCAACAGGAACTCGTCAATGCACTTGTAGTGGCGCAGCAAGCTATTTCCTATCGTTTACAGAAGCTATTAATTAATTTGCAGACCTAATAAGTCTGAGGAGACTCGGTTTTATTCTGACGTGCTAAAATATGAGTATGTGTCGAAAATTTGCATTAATGACGATTCAGGCACATTCGGTTTTTTTATCTGTCAGGCTCGGCGAATCACAGCACATGCATGCTAGCGACCTTGCGAAGCCTGTCAAGCTCTTTGGGGTAGCAAATTTCAAAAGTAGCAGCAGCTGCAGTAGCAGCAGTAGTAGCAGCAGCAGTAGTGGATGCTGCGATGGGGAGGTAATGCTCCAACGCGGAAGTGGCGCCAGTGGCGAAGACGCTTCCAAGTATTATCATCATCATCAACACACGAATAACCCGGTCGCTGCCAGAAACAGCGGCGGCAACGCTCCAGGATCATCGTCTCAGAGCCGGGTTATGTTGCGCAGACGCAGGCAATTCGACGCTCAAGGTAAGTGTTTTTGATGTCATTGGAAAATTGTTTCGGGTTTCTGTTTCTGAAATTCGCATTAGAGGAATAGTGAATATGTATTTTCGAGTTAAATACGAGGTTCAGCAATCATCTCTGAACAATTTTTCATAGAGAGTTTTGATAACAAGTCTTAGAAAATAGTGTACGTTGTATTTAGTTGATTAATGAATAATAATTATTCATAAATGTATCGAATTTTCAATAATTTCGGTTTTATTTCGAAAAAGAAAATTATGACTGAAAGAAAATGTATGACTGCATTCGACACTTTTGTAAACAACAACAGAAACATTACAGCAATACACAGTTTTGTAATTTCGAGGTAATATCACTCGCATGCCATACGTCAACAATCAGGTAATCCATTATTTCGTCCACTCTCAGCAGGGTCACGAAATTACATATTTCTCGCGGGCGTTGAATAAATATTATTATTTACTATGATTTATTTTTGTTTGAATACATTTTGGTCCAAAAAACAATAGTATGGACCAAATTACGCAAGTATTAAAGTATGCGCAAATATTTATTTTCTGAGACCAAGTAAAAGCTCCAAAAAAATGTCAAATTAGAAAAAATGTAACGTGTCATACAACCTTTGCCAAGGAACTGTCATCGGCTTGTCGGGAAGCTTGCAGTGGGAAATGTTATCGGGAAAACTGTTTTTCGGGTAAAAGACTGTCGGGAAAATGGTTTTTCGGGAAAGTGACCGGGAACCACCCTCCTAGTTTTCGTTCATCAGAATTTTCTCGTCCGACTTAGATTTACGCTTTTCGGCGTTAAATAGACGCGAAAATCCGATTATTTAATTTTTTGATTGATTAAATAATTAAGTTGCTTGCTTTTGTAAGCAACTTGCGCATTTTTTCCGAGAGGGTAGCCCATGTCCGTTACGATCTCGTTTTATCGATTACGGAAGCTTTGCAAGTTATGTTTTCTGGCTCCTCTACAAAGTGTAGTGTGCGTTTATTCATTGAGGTTATTGCGAGACACCTGAACTGCTGCAAAACGTATTTTTCATTATTTTCATGTAATTCCAAATGTATGTATTGAGATCTTACTGAGTGTAAAACATGGAAGTGCGGAGAATCTTGCAATTGATTTGCTCGGGAGCCATAACTTTGTACTTGTTCGTTTTGTACGTTATCATCGTGGCTTTTTTTTATTTGATGTGGACTCGCGGACGTTGAATTCCGAATTTCGGCGCAGGTGAGTTATTTGTTATTCTAGACGCGAATCTTTTTTGCGATAATGATAACCTGGTTTCGTGTCATTATCAGCGCCGGCAGTTGATAGTAACACGAAATCTTGCGTGAAATAGGTGATCGTCTTCAAACAATCTTCTAATAACCGATCCTTGAATCATAGTTTCGTCAGATTATTCGATAGACGATCGTCTTTTGACGAATTCGCCCGTGAAAGACGATCTTCAAACGGTCTTCTTCTACTCTTCTAGAGATGAATCCGTCCATAGCCGATCGTCTTCGAACAATCTCCTGATAACCGATCGTTTAATAGGTGATTTGTCCCAGACGATCGTCTTTTGACGAACTCACCTCCATTATTATAGACGATCTTCTTTATAAAATGTTTTCACGTAAATCACATTTGATTCTCGTCAATCGATCAGAAGTTTCCCTAAAGTGAAGACTGCGAGTACAATATTATTACCGTCGTATATTTTCTGTCGCATTAATTGGCGATAAATCGTAAACGCTCTGAATGTTGAGCTCATCAAGTTTCTCTGGGTAATGCTACTCCAACGCTGTCGGGTCAGTGCAGGAGCGCAATTTGTGCCCGTTAATTTATATAATTCGAATGAAAAAAGATATAACAATAATGTGTCTGCACTGATGTCGGAACTTGCAGAACCTCACGAAACCAGGCGTTCACGCTTCGATTCACGCGGAGCACCTTGTGTATTGTATTTGTATTGTAGAATATTATGCCCGTGTACGTCGTCTACAGGGTGTCCTAAAATGAGATAAATCCCAGAGAAATTGGAATCCTATTATTTGGGCATTCTTTGAGAGGATTTAGGTCGAAAGTTCCTGAAATATTTTTGAAAAAAATGGAATATAATGTAGTTATTGACATTTAAATTGAGCCAGTCAGTAAAATGCTTGATCTTGATTTTAATCAAAACTTCGAAGATTTCAGCTTTTCCAAATTTGAAGCTATTGGAAATTTCCGGAACTGTTGAAATTTTAAAACTTCACAAGCTCAAAACTTCACGATTTTTTCGGAATTCTTCATAACTTGAAAATTTTTCCAAATTCTTTAAATTTTGAATAATAAGTTTAACATTTTTGAGACTTCTGAGACTTTGAAAAATTCTCAAAATTGTTGAAAATCTTGAAATGTTAGAAATACCCCAAGTTATAAAGTTTCTCGAAATGTTGAGAATTCGTAAAATTTTCGTGATTTCAAGAATTATGAATATATCATGCAGTTTTAGAATTTCAAAACTTTTGTAAAACTCCGAAATTTCCAAAATTCTCAAACTTCTAAAAACATCTCAAATTCTCGACATCCTTCAAACTCTCAAAATTCCCAAAATTGTTGAAAATCTTGAAATGCTGAAAATATTAAAGATCATAAACTTTCTCGAAAACTTTGACCATTGTGAAAATTATTATTTTTCAACTATATTTTTCTCGAAATATACTTTTTGGCAATGTGCTAGATTTTCCAAATTTTCCAGAATTTCGGATAGGGCTTCAGCCTCCCCCCCCCCCCTGGCTACGTGATTGACAAAACTTCAAAAATTTTTTAAACTGTTATAAACTCAAAAATGTAAAAAGTTAAAATTTCCGCAACTTTTAAAACTTCATAATTTTTCAAAACTGAAAATTCCAGTTCTTTCAACATTTCCAAAACTCCGAAATTTCCAAAATTCCAAAATCTCCAGGACTTGAAATCTTGCAAAATTCTTTGATTTCAAAAAATTCAGAACTTTATAAGTCTACAAATTTTTCAAATGCAACATAAGTGTAACTCCATAAAGTTTATAATTCTATCATTCCTCAATTCTTCATTTTTGGAAAAAACGAAAAATGACGGAGTTATTGACAGTCAAAGTTGATTAATCCGAAAAGTGGGCCTAGATAATTTGACGCTACCGCGCCGCGCGCTGGTTATTCGACTTTGGAAGTTGATAACTTTTTTGGTTTTGAGTTTTGAGGAAAATGGCTAGGGAAGTTTTTGAGGGGATTTCGTCGGGGAATCGACTAGTTGCAGAATTTTCTCTGGTTTTGGGACACCGTGTATGTACGTGGATGGCGCAGGCGGACAAGCCGGGCGCTATGCTGCGTCGCCTTTTTTTCTTTCTTTCTGTCGTTCCTCCTCCTTCTTGCCGGTGCCTGCTCACAGTATGACTACTTTTTCCTTGATTTATTCGGCTTTACTTTTAGTCGTGAGTGAATCGTGATGCGGCGATGAACGCCTATCGGTCTTTTTTCGTGGTCTATATGTTTCTGATAAGAGTTATCTGACCTGGTATCGTTCTATTGTTGTTCCGCAATTTATGTGACGTTTTTACGCGACGATTTCCTACCCTGTGCAGTGAGGATTTGGGAAATGCCGTCTGATTTCGAATTTGACATGTGAGTTGGTTTTTAAACGTCTTTTTTGATTGCTGAAAAAGGGATTATGGGTATTGGATTTATCGGAAAATTCGAAACTGGAATTTTAATGGATCGTGTGTACAAATTTTTGATTTACGAAATTTATAGATTCTAATTTGGATGTTCGAAACTTGAAATATGAAGGTTTTGACATTCACGTCGAGAAAGGGCGTAAATTTTGCGAGATTAAAATACGAAAAGTGTGATATTTGAACATTTGAATGAACTTTGGTTAGAAAATTAGACATTTTGGTTTGTGAATATATATATTTTTTTCGTAATTGTGAACTGTGAGGAATTTTAGAACATTAACTTTTGAAGTTAAGAAGTTTTTCTTCTGTTGAAGTTTAGGATTTAGATTCCAAAATTTGAAAATGTAGGAATTAAACCGTTTGAAAATTTAAATTAAGGAATTCGAGTATTTAAAATAGGGAATCTTGATGATTGAAAATTGTGAATTGAAACTTCAAATGATTTAGAGTTTTAGAATTTTCGAGCACGCATTTTATAATTTCAATAATCCGAGATCTAAAATTAGAAATTTTGTAAATTTTATATTGACGAATTTCGTGTTGAAGCAATTAAAAATGAGATTTTCGAAAGAACTTGGAGGCTCAAAATTGATATTATATTATTAATAATAAATTAATACGAACTTCAGTCATAGAATCAAAATTAAATATTAAAAAAATAAACATTTTATAATTATTTCCCATTAAATAAGAATAAAAAATCCAAACATCCGATACTTTAAATCTATAAGAGTCGTAAAATCCAGAAACCCAGCCCAAAAAAATAATTCTTATCTTTTCGTATAATAATCTAAAAGTAATATAATATCGTATGATCTTATAAATCTGATAACTGATATAAATTCCGAAATCATACAGCTTAAAAATCTGAAAAAAATTACATCCATCGACCGATACAGTAAAATTTCCAAAATTAGAAAGTTTTTCATTTCGAACATCCGAAAATTACGAATTCGCGTGATTCACGATTTACAACAAAAAAATTTCAAAAATTACTGTCATCAATTTCGAATTGTATACCTACACCACGAGAAAAAAAAAATGAAACGATCAATTTTCGGCCGTATCATTAAATTCAACAATACATAACTCATATTAGAATTCTCTAAAGGTCTAAAAAAAGGTTTTTCTTTAATGTAGCCGTGTTTCGTTACACGGTACACACCTTCTCTTCAAATCCTCTTTTTATCTTTATTGTTTCCGACTTGCTCAATAGCTCGTGTGCCGCTAAATCCGATAAGATTTTTATTGTCATTCATTGCTATAGTTCAAGCTATGAAAAGCTCCAATTCCAAAGATAGAATTTCCATTTACTTCCTTTGAGAAAAATTGTTTAGAAAGGAAAAATTTCGTTTTGTTTAGAAAGTCGACAGATTTTCGGTTTTTTTTCAGTAATTCGAGTGATCTTTACAGAGGAATATGAGATGTGAAAGTTTTTTTTGGAATTTTGAGATCTTAGGTAATTTTTGGTAATTGTCCAATTATTTTCGAAGAACTTCAGAATGTTCAAATTTTGAGAAATGTAAAAGAATTTTGCAAAACTGTTTCCTTTCTCAGAAATTCTGAATTATTTTCTTTCTGATTTTCAGGCGTTTTCGAAAATTTTTGTGAAGTTTGAGAATTTATGCATATTTTAAACGATTCGAGAAAATGTTTTTCTATTTTCGATCGTCTTCAGACGATGTTCTTCGGAAGAAGACGAAAATCTTTCAGTAGGCGATTTTCTTCAGGAGGAATAGAAGAAGAAGAAGATTTTTCAATAGACGATCTTCTTCAGAAAAAAGAGATCTTTTAATAGACGATCTTTTTCAGAATATCTCCTGCAGACGATCTTATTCTTCAGAAGAGGGAAATCTTTCAATAGACGATATTCTTCAGAATATCTACTTCAGGCGATCTTCTTATTCAGAAAAAGAAGATCTTTCAATAGATGATCTTCTTTGGAATGTCTCCTTCAGACGATCTTCTTCTTCAGAAGAAAAAGATCTTTTAATAGACGATCGTCTTTAGAAAAAGGAAATCTGTCAATTAACAATCTTCTTCAAAATATCTCCTTCAGACGATCTTCTCCTTCAGAAGAAGGAGATCTTTAATTAGTTTCAATGGACAATCTTCTTCAGAATATCTCCTTCGGACGATCTTCTTCTTGAGGAAAAGGAGATCTTATGCAGAAGATCTTCTCCTTCAGAAGAATAAAATCTTAAAATAGACGATCTTCTTAATTCAGACGATTTTTACACACGTAAATCGCGTACAGTCCATAAAAAGAAATGCATAAAAGTATATCATCATCGCCTTCATCATCTCAAAGTTTCACATTAATGATGCCCTGGCTAAATGGTCACCCTACATGTCATCCACTGACTTTTGATCACCATTTTCATCATTTTCGCCCTGCCCTAGAGCAAAAAGAAGAAGTAAAATCCTTTCAAACTCGGTGGAAATTTTTTTTAAACGTTGCCATCGATCGATTGATTCACACAGTGACAGTACAAATGACAATTGGTGAAACACGGTAGATTACTAAGTAAATGCACACGTGCGAACTCGTGCCATTGACCAGGTAATTCATTAGTGCGTAAAAGCGAGCTCACGTCGTGTAAGCGTGACGAGGGGACGAGTCTTGATTCCTTTTTTTCTCTTCAAGCTCACAGACAAAGCTCCCATAAGGGTATAGCGAATATTTCTATCAAGAAAAGGCATTTTGTTTTCTACATGAGAATTTCAAATCAATTCTCATCGATTCCCATCAATTTTCATCAATTCCCATCAATTTCCATTGATTACTATCAATTTCCATTAAGCCCCATTGATTTCTATAAATTCCTATCGATTACCCTTCAATTTCTATCAATCATTCCCATTAATTTTTATCGGTTCCCATCAATTCCCATAAATTACCATTGTTTCTCATCAATCCCTATCCAGTGTTATGAATTCTTATCAATTCTCATACATTATTATCAATTCCTATCAATTATCATCGATTTCAATTAATGCTGATCAGTTACCATTAATTTCCATCGATTCACATCCTATCGATTTCCATCAACTTCCATAAAATCCTGTCGATTCCCATCAATTACTATCAATTCGATCAATTCCTATCAATTCCCATTAGTTCCCATAAATTCCTATAGATTCCCCATCACTTACCACTGATTTCAGTCAATGCTGATCAATTTACCATCACCTCCAATCAATTCCTATCAATTCCTATTAATGATTCTCATCAAATTCCATTGATCCCTATCAAATTGATTCCAATCAATTCTTATTAATTAGCCCTGATTTTCTTCAATTCCTATCGATTGTTATCGATTTCTATCAGTTCTCATTGATTCCTATGAATTCCCATCAATTCCCGTTCATTGCTATCAATAACTCTCATCAATTCCTATCAATTTCCATCAATTCCTATGGATTATTATCAATTCCTGTCAGTTCCTATCAGTCCCCTTCGATTCCTGATTCTACCAATTCTCATTGATTCTTATTAATTCCCATTGGTTCCCATAAATTTTCATTGACTCCTGTCAATTCATTCCTATCGATTGTTATCAATTGCTATTAATGCCCATTGATTCTCATTAATCATCATTGAGTCCTATCAATTCCTATTAACTCCCGTAAATTCCTGTCGATTCTTATCAATTCCCATTGCTTTCTATTGATTTTTCATCAATTCGTTTGAATCGTTAGCAATTCGTATCGATTTCTATCAATTCCCATTCATTTCTGATCCCATTGATTCCTACTGATTTCCGTTGATTCCCATCAATTTTCATCGACTCCTATCAACTCCCATTTATTCTCATTCATTTCTATTGATTTTCATCAATGCTCATTGATTTCTATTAATTCTTATTTACTCCCATCAATTCCTTTTTTATTCCCATCAATTCCTATCGATTTCTATCGCTTCCCATTGATTTCTATCAATTCCCACTGACTCTTATCGATTCCTGTTGATTCGCTCCTATAGATTTCTATCGATTCTTATCAGGTCTCATCAATTCCCATCAATCACCATCGACTCCCATGAATTCATATCAATTCCTATCGATTTCCATCAATTCCCAATAATTTCTCGTTCATCCCCATCGATTCCCTATAATTACTATACATTTCGCACGGACAAAACGTTTGCACAAACGTTCAGAGGGATTTATGAATAAAATTTACTTAGTTGGTCGAAATAAATTACTTAGACGAAAATGTACATAAATGTATATTGATATATTTATTATATTATTCATATTTATATACATTAATGTACATAAGAATCTGAATGGGCGTTGACGCGCGAAGTGAAGTTCTGAAGTGTTTGGAATCCGGAAATTTAATACGCTACGGATGGAAATAATTTAAATGGATGATCGTGTTTGTTCCAGGCCCTCGGCACCGCAGAGGACGACCCCTAGCCCGCAGTTGCTGTGGTGAAGAGCAGCCAGATTTGCATAAAACGACCGTGGTCTCCCAGCAGTCGAGTAGTCATGACTTTGCTTGCCAGGCCCACAGCCAGCAACAGGAAGCGACAACAGCGATAGACTACAGGAGACTGGTTTTCATAAGCTCGGACTCGTCATCCGGGCGGGAAGAGGATGACGCCGACAGCAGTTGCTCCGGGTCTTCGTATTTGAATGGGAACGTCGCGGGACATTTGCACCAGCAGCAGAGCCTCGAGGATTGCGATTGGGATTACTTTGAGAGCACCGCCGCTGCCGCTGCCGCCGCCGCTTCTCTGCCCTTGCAGACTTTGAGTATAAACAGTGTTAATAACGGGGCCAGCCACAATCACACGCCGATAACGCTCGCGCCAGATGCCACTCTCAGCCAGGATTGGACGACCTGTTGCCCTGGGCGAGGCGCTTGTCAGGTAGAGTTTGGTTGGGGTTTTTTTTGTTTTGTTGGTTAGAGCGAGGGGCGATCCACTCTGGGAGTTAACTTGGGAATCAAACTGGGAGTCATGATTCCCGTGACTCCCGTTGACTCCCATAATGGGAGTCACGGGCAGGGCCGTCCCTAGGTTTTGCGGGGCCGGAGGTAGAGATTTTCGACGGGGTTCTTCAATTGAAAGTTGTTATGAACAATGAATTAGAATTTTGACGATTCGGAAATATTACAAGTCCTGAAAATATTGTAAAGTAGGAGTTTTAGAATTTCAAAATTGTAAATTATTGAGTTTTGACGTTTTTGAAGGTCAGAAGTCAAGGTTTCGAAATACGGTCTGGAAATTTTGTAATTTTTGAAATTTGTACGTGTTTTGAAGTCTTGAAGTGTAGAAATTACGAAATTTTTGAAATTGTGGAACTTTGAAATTTCGAAATGATTAATTGTTGTTGATTATTGATTACTGTTGTATTGTTTTGAGGTTGATGTTTTGTGAATTTTGGAAGTTCCCAAATTCCTAAGATTTTGGAATTCTTTAAATTATTCCAAAGTTTAGAAAATTTCTGAAAATTTGAAAGTTTTGATTTTCGAAATTGTAAAATTTCAGAATTTTTGAAGTTCGAAGGTTTTTACTTATTTCGAAATTCAGCAGCTTAGAATTTTTGTAATTCTCTAAGTTTTGATGAAAATTTTAATGAATTTCAAAATTTTTACCCATTTTCAATCATTTTGTAAGTTTTCAAGTCACGTAAAAAATTTTCAAACCTTAAACTAAAATTCATATAATACGTGAATTTCGAAAAATCAAAAAATTCTAAAGTTTCCGAAATTCGAACAAAATTCCAAAAATTTTCAAATCCTCAAAGTTCCTCAAATCCCAAAACTTCCTAAATTTCCAAAATCTTAAAAAAAATCCCAAGAATCTCAAACATCCCAAATTTCTCAAAATTCCCGATAACCCTTCACACAGTTTCACCCGCAAACTAAAACAAATTGTTTCTCCTTCCCCCACAGGCCTGCGGCGGCGCCCCAGCGGTTCTCATCCCGGTGCCCGTCCTGTACCCGGTTCCAGTCCCAGCCTCCCTCTGGAGCAGCGACCTCGCATCGGCAGCGGCAGCCTCCACCTCCATGATCCGGGAGCCCAAACTCGCCTTTGGGGCGCGCCTGCGAAGCGATGCCACCACCACGACGACAACCCCATCATCCTCCTGGTTCAACTGGCAGCTCCAGTCCCGCTTCCGCAGCCCCCTGCTGCTGCACCAACACCAGGGAGCAGCAAACAAGATCCTGGAGCAGGCCCAAGTCTACGGAGCGACCCCGGAACCTCCGACTCCGGTCGAACCCGTCATCCCTCCATCCCTAGACCTGGAACAACATGAACGAAAACTAGAAATCGAGGAAGATTCCAAGGAACCTCCCACCCAAGAACTCGAGGTCAAGGTCGACAAGGACGAGGAAAAAAAATCAGAAGACGAGGAGGAACTTCAAGACCCGCAAATGATGTACGAGGGGAGCTCCTCATCCTCCGGGAGGTCCTCCGCTGACAGCAGTGACCTCGAGGATTCCGCGTCTCATCGTTTCTCCAGGGTTTTTGTGGTGAACGACGATTCCCTGACGAGTGATAACGATATCGAGGATAATGAGGATGACGAAGATTCGGACGAAGCGCGCCAGGGCACGCTGACCTTGAAAAGGTCGACGGCATCGCGGCTCGTCGTCCAGGACGAGCCTGTTATTCTGCGGAGGGTGCGTCCTCTGGACGAGGACACCAGTTGCTGCGCGGTCGAGTCCGATTTTTCGGAAAGCTCGGAGGCGCCGATTTTTCGGGGCGACGACGACGAGGAGGGGAATGAAGGTAGGAAACGTTTTGCGGTGGTGGCGGCGAACGAGATTTATCTTGCGGATTCGGAGGAGCACGCGGACAATCGGATTATGCTGAAGTCTGTGAAGGCGATCGATCCTGATGGGGATGATGGGGGTGTTTTTCGTGTTGGGGAATGGAGACTCGGTGGAGGTCGAGGGGAAGATGAGAGGCGTCCCGGGGGTGAGTTTTCTTTTGGTTTGAGGATGGTTGGGAGTAGTGACCCTGATTTTTGGGAGGCTTTGGGGAGTCTTTGGGAACTTTGGGGGATTTTTGGATTCCTTGTGGAATTTTGATTGTGATGTGGTGACTTTGGGAAATGTTTTGGGGGAATTTTTGATGAAGGGTTGCGGCACGAGACGTGTCGCAACCCTGTATTGCTGTCAAAGAACAATATAAACGTGGAAAGTTAACAAGCTAAGACCAACATCAAAGTGATTTATGAGTCGCAAAATCCCCGACATGTGCGTAAACGTTCCCTTCACCAACCTGTGGGAGAAGTAAATCAAGTCATGGGAGAAGTACTCACTCCTCCCACGGGTTGGATTCACTTCTCCCACGCTGTACGTCAACAATCACGTAATTCATCATTCCTTCCACTCTCAGCAGGGCCCCGAAATTACATATTCCTCGCGGGCGTTGAATAAAACCGATTTGTGAATTTTTATGGAGATTTGGAATTTCTGCCAGGTCTTGGAATTTTGATTCTTAGGAGAGTGGACAAAATTCTTATGAGATGGTAAATTTTTTTATGAAAATTCGATTTTTTGTAAGGCAACGTTATAAAATTGTGATGTTTCGCGATTCATGAGGTGATTTTTGTATATGAAACTCAAATTTCTTGTAAGAGTTTACAAGAATGTTCTTTTGAGACAAAACGTCCTTATGAAAATTTTATATTCATTTCTCATAAGAAAAGTGTGTTTCTGTTGACTCATAAGAATTGGTGGACCTGTAAGAATTTTGTAAGGTCGTTATAAGAAATGAAATCCTTATGAGGGAATCTAATATTTTTTAAAACTTTTGTTGACTAATAAAAATTGACAAAATAAATCAAAATCATGTGTAGAGTGATGATTTGAAACTTGATGAGGATTGACATATTTTTATGAACTTTTTGAAAACTTTATAACTTCGTGATTTCCATATTTTTCTAAGTCCAAAAAATTGTTCAACTCTTTTGATTCGGAAAAAACTGTCGTATGAGAAGGAAATTGAAAATTATGAAAAATCAGAGTTACTAGAGAAGTATTTTATATTGTGTTTTTTTTTTGTAACCCACCCTCCCCTCCTTCCCCAAATTATGTACAAATCTAAAAATAATAATTCGAGGATTCAAAGATTTCCGAACTCGCAATTAAATTGAAAGTAATTGATTCATTTAATTGATTTGAAATCAATTAATTAATTTCGAACTCGCAATTGAATTAAAATGCAATTAATTTATTCGTTAATCAAAAAATTTTGATTCGAAAATACATTGGAAATTTTAACTGACGAGTTCAGAAATCCGGAATTTTACGAATAAAAGGGTCAAACTTCGAATTTGAATATAATTATAAATTTTTTTATGTGAAATGTAATAATTTCAATGTTCGATATGACCAAATCAAAGTTCAGAAATCTGGAAATTTACAACATTTCGAAATTCTGTTGATTTAGAGTTAAAAAATTTCGGCTGTGATTCGATAGTTTTAAAATGTGTAAAATTTATGATACTGAAATTTTAATTTATAAAAGTTTGAAAAATTAAATTCTCGAAAGTACCGGATTTAAAAAAAATTAATTAAAATTTTTTAGTTTTATAAGATTCGCTAATTTTAATTCGAAAACTGCCAATTTTGATTTTGATTCTAAGCGCCCCATGGGAAAAATTCGACAAATTACTCTTTTTTTCGATAACTTTCCCTTGGAATTTCCAGTAACCTGGAAAAGTTTTTAACGGTGTATTTCCCAATTTTCTTGAACTTTTTCAATTAGTAACATTTCTCCAATAATGATTTTTTTAACACCCTGTGAGAAATACATAAGAAATCATTTTTTTTTTCTCAGACTTTTCGAATTCATTTTTTCTCTCATTTTAATGTACGTGAAATAAATTTGAATTCAGTCATACGATTCATCAGAAAACCTGATAATATTAAAAAATTTATGCATCTATTTACACACATATTGTAATTGATCAAATAATGTTTGTTGTATAATTCTAGCTAGGGAAATAACGTCGCAGAACAATTATTTTGTATTGTTTTTTTATTGCTGAAGGTTTTTTTTTATAATAAAATGTCAAGTAATTATGATAACACTATTGTTGGGGTCAAAGTCATTAAATGATTTTAATGCTATTCCAAGTGGAAAAACTCGTAGAAAAAATTCAGTATTGCGCTGCGTAGTCACAGTTGCTGACAGCTGCTGAATTTTATTGCTTCAGTTGATAATTATTATCGTTTACAAGTGCACATTTTTGGTTGTAAAGTCAGAACAAAATTGGAAAGGTTTTCGATAACTATTTATCTAAATAGATACGAGTAAGTAGAGTTGATCGAAATTGCAAATTTTCCAATATTACGCTCCGTTAATATAGACCCTTTTTGATATTTTACAAATTTTCCACTCGGTCTTTTTTCCTTATTTCGATACGTATTAATTTTTTTTCTCTTCTGCGATATAAAAACTTTTTCAAAATTATTAAACAATTTTTTAAATTCCCAAAAAATGCTTAAAAACGCCCAAAAGTTAAAACAACAAAATCGGACCATGAAACTCGATAAAAAACTCTTTGGTTTTCAAAATTACAGAAATCGACAAAATTCCCGAATTAAATCGTAAACGTTATTTTTTATTTTCCAAGTTGTTTGAAGTTGTTGAAATTTTGAGAAGTTGTCTAGATAATTTGTAATTTAGAGTCTAAATCTGAATTTTCATTCGCACAATATTTTTCATGTTAGAAAATTTTGTAAAATGTTGGCTCCGATCAAACATTCCCGAAATTAAAAAATCGAGAATGTCCAAGTAAAACAATTTTCAAACTTATGAATTCAAAAACAAAGACTGAAATGAATTCAATTTTTTAAATTGCAGAAGTTCAGTTATAAATTACAAATGTTCGGAAGTTTCAGAATTTAAATTCAAATTCATCTTAAATCAGAATTTTTAAATCGTAAACTATTAGATTGCCAAATTTATAGATCAAAATCAAGAAATGTAATAAATTACAATCATTAATCGATTGTACAATTTCGTCTTTGAAAATTGAATTATACTTCGAAATTTGTAAACTTCCAGTTTAAAAAGTATGCATGACTTTAAATTTTCAATTTTACTGGACTGAATAAATTTCGAAATTGTCTAATTTTAATTCAATTTCAAAATTGTTTCAAATCCATATACCCTAATGTTTAACTTTCCAACTTTTCCATTTCTCAAACCTTCGAAGTTTTCAATTCAAAAAGAATCATCTCCAATTTCAAAAATCATATTCCCAATTACTCAATCTCCGAAATCTCATGCATATCAAACCCATCAAAATTTATTTCCACACAAAAACAAATTCCATAACTCCATAAATCCTCAAAAACCAAGGGCGGATACAAGTTTTTACTTGAGAGGGGCGATTACGGAATTTTCAACAACAATAATGATAAGAATCACAATGATACGAGTGATTTTACAATGATTTTCGACATTAGGGGCGATCGCCCCTTCTCCACCTCACTGTCCAAAACCTCCACAAACAATTTACCCCCAAAACACCCTCATTCCCCTTGCCCACGAAAACCCTCCCTCCCACACAAAACAAACCACATTAACCTACATCTGAAAGACCCCGCGATATCTCCAACCCGTCAATCAATCAATTTCAGAAATGCACCCCGAAGAAAACTCAAAAGAAGACAACGTCTCCCCATCCCCGTCCCCAACGATGCTCGACTCTCTCGAACCCACCCACCAGCAACAGGTAGTGATACCCCCCGACGAAAAAACCCCATCCGCGTCGGAAACAATCGAAATAACCCAGGAAACGTCAAAACCCGCGGAGGAAGTATCCCGCGCAGTGGGAGAAAACTCGTTGGTAGGAAGAAGGGAAATGATCGCGGGAGCGGCGCGGTCGCGCTCAGTAGAGCGCCGCGAGGCGCGCGAGCTGGAGAACGGCAAAGATGCCGCGAATCCCAACAAGTACAAGAGCCTCGTCATGATAACCCAGCAACAGGGCGGACAGTACGAGCCGGTGGTCAGCGTGGTCACCTCGGACACGACGACCCTCCTGGAAAACATCCCCCAACCTCCTCTCGAAGACACCAGACAAGAAGATATCTCGGGCTACTTCCACCTCGCCCTGGAAGCGGTATCCTCGAGACCCCCCCGAAAATTCTTACCCCTGGTGAAGAGGCCGATCAGCACCTCCGAGGTGGAGGGTGACAGCGGTCTGAGCGGGGTGGGAAGCGCAAGCGAAGACGACGCTTCACCGGCGAAACTGAGGACAATGACCAGGGTGACTCCTGAAGAGGTCAACCAAGACGATAATAGTGGTGGTAGTGGTGGTAGTGGAGTGGTGATCCTCGAGGAAGGTCTTGCGGACGACGACTCCTGGGTGGAGGAAGTGTCCCACGACGAAGACGAGCAGACGAGCGTCACCACGACGGCCACGGAGGAGAGCTGCTCGGAGGACGAGGGCCGCTGCGGCCGGGAGGACAACGGCGACCGGGAGGAGGAGCTCCGGGGCTACCACCGGCAGTCGATCGACCTAACCCTGCACACCATCGTCGAGGAGTCGTGCGAGGAGAGCGAGGCCGAGCCCAACAGCCTCCCGACCGGGAGTCCGCGGTCGCGTCAGCAGCAGCAGAGGCTCCTGCTTCGGCCTCCGTCGTCTTCGGAACTCGAGAAGTACTTCTTCTTCGGCCTCGGGGGCGATGGAAACAACAGCAATGGGTCCCGGGAGATGGACAGTCTCTCGGAGACGTCTTCCATCTACTCCGACAACCTCGAATCTCTGGGACAGGACGACGTGTCCAGTCCTTGCAGCAGCGTGGCGCACCAGGAAGGTAACGCTTGTTCGGGAGATGTCCTGAATACTTCGAGGCTGGAGAAGTACTTTCTTTCCGAGTTCCTGGGGTTCGACCAGGACAGGAGGGACTCGGACGGGAGCGTTGGCAGCGACTCCGAAGGCCGGCCCAGCCCGGAAGCTCAGCGCAGGAAGAAACTCGTTCGCGCTCGCGGAACCGGGCGCTCTCATAGTTCATCCCTGGATAACCTTCTGGCTCTCTCGAATTCCCAGCAGCAGACCACGTGTCAGCAGAATTCCCTGGAGGTTCTCAATAACCCGGACTTCACCCAGGAAAGCCAGTCCGAGGGTTCGTCCACGGAAACGGACGTCGCGGAGGAAGCCCCGGTGTTCGGTACAGATGGACAGTTCGATACCGTTAAAAGGAAGAAGAAGAAACCGAGAACCGTGGGTACCCAGAGCCCGAGGGTCGCGGAGGACAGGAACAAAACACCGGAACAAGTCGTGGAGAACGAGCAGGTCAAGGCTTCCGACGAGGATCGCTGCAAGACGCCCCAGCAACAGCAGCAACCGGAAGTCTTGGTGGAAGCTCCGGTGGAGCAGGCCAGGACGAAGCATCATCATCATATGAGGGACTCGGGTTTCGTGGGTAGTTGCGATGATCTGGAGAAAACGACGCCGGTGGAGAAGGTCGTGGAGAGTTCCGAGAAGGAGGTTAAGTCAAAGGTCAACTCGGAGCCGGTGACCTTGGCGGCGGCTAGCGTGGCTCCCGTGGCTTCCCTGTCCAGGAAGGACAGTTTTAATAATTGGTCGAGTGACGAGGAGACGAACCTCATGATGTCCAAGATGCGACAGCTGTTCAAGACAATGGTGGCGAACGCCAATGGCGGGGGGCAGTGCCAGGTCGCGGGGTCGCCATCCCCGTCGCCTTCGCCCAGTCCAAGGTTGAACTCGGGGTACAAGGTCAAGGACAAATCGCGAGCCAAGCCGCCACAGCTGGTGTACTTCGAGAACGAGCTCACGAGGTTGATGAAGACGGTGCCGGGGATCAGGGATGACCAGGTGAGGGAGATCGTGGAGTATTTGAGCTCGGAGGAGACCTGGTCGGATTCTTATGACAGTTCGGATTACACGAGCTCGGATTTGGAGAGCGCTGCTAGTGGGAGGAGGTCGGCGCTGCAACAGCAGATTTCGCAGAGCTGTCAGCAGATAATTAGCAAGTTTGATAGTAATTCGGTGGGGGGAGGGGGAGGGGATGGGGTTGATAAGAAGAGGGAGAGGTCGAGCGGGGATGGGGAGGCGAGTATCGGGAGGGATACGGCTTTTGTGTACCAGAAGCTGGTGCAGAGCTTTACGAAGATGGCCGGGGATGCTTCTACACCGAGGAGCAGTCCGCCCTTGATTGCGAAGGTCATGCATCATATTGGGAGTCGATTGGTGGCGCTTATGCATCAGGTTTCGGAGGGCGGTTCGACGAGCCAGCCGCAGCATGGGAAAAGGTAGGAAGATTTTTATTGGGGAGGGGTTTTTTTGGGTGCTATAGTGTTGACGTTGAGTATTTGAATGGTTTTCGGGGTTTTTAGTGTGGTTTTTATAGTGGAGGTGGTTTTTGGAAGTGTTGAGAAAATTATGAATTTTGATAATGTAAGGTAAGTGTGGGTAATGCCGCGATCGTGTGGGTATTATCCGCCCAGTCTATTTATTAATCTGTTTTCGATCGAAACTAATTATTTTAACTTGGAAGGTGACCTTATAAGAATTATGTAACATTTCATTTTCGTAAAAATGTTGACAAAAACTATTTTCCTTACAAATTTGTCTAAATTTTCTTCGAATTCCAACGTTTGCCTTGAATTTTAAAAATTTGAAAATTATATAAAACTTTCGAAAGCTTCATAAACTTTTCGGAAATGTTCTACAAATTTTTGAATTGTTACATAGTTCTTTCCGAAACTTTTAAGACACCTTGTAAAGATTTTCAAATTTTACGAAGAAGCGAAATTTTATAAGAAATCATGACATTTTATCAAAAATTAGAATTTTATTCCTAAAGATTAGAGTAAAGGAATATGTAAATTTCTGAAATTTTAAATCGTTATAAAGCTTCTTTTAAAATTTTTAACACTTCCTAAAGATTCCAAAATTGTATATAAAAGGAGCGAAATTTTATAAGAAATTCGTATATTTTATAAAAATTTCACAGAATTCCTAAAGATCATAATAAAAGAGTACGTAAATTTCCGAAATTTGGAATCGTTACAAAATTCCATTCAAAAATTTCAAGGCACTTTATAAATATTCCAAAATTGTATGAAGAGGCAAAATTTCATATTAAATTCGTACATTCTATAAAACTGTCATAGAATCCCTAAAACTCAGAGTAAAATAGCATGAACATGTTGGAAATTTTTACAAAAACCCCATAGAACTCCACTGAGAAAAATCGTGTCAGTCAGTACAACTTAATTTTTTCACTTAGAAAACGATAAAAGTTGCAACAACGGAAATTTCCGTTAGTTCCAACTGAAAAATTCCGTAGGCAACACGTTACCACTGAAAAATTCTATCAGTCTAACTAAAAATCTGAGTTGGAACCGGCCCAGTTGAAAAACGCAGTTGAAAGGGTTTTTTATCACTGAAAATTTTCAGTTGTATTGACTGGGACTGACACTTGTTTTAATCGAAATTTATTATAGAGGCAATAAATAAAATAGCTCATCCATCGGCTTCGACTTTCTCGTTCAGTAGGAGCAATTGAAATATCCGTCAGCCGGACTAAAAATTTCAATCATAACCAGTCCAACTGAAAATTCAGTCGGACGTAACGAAACTGACAGACATTTTTCTCAGTGTCCGTAAAGCTTCCGTTGCCCCATAAAATCCCAAAAACATAGTTCTCCAAACCCTTAACCGCCCCCCTTCATAAAAACCCCCCAGATACTCCCATCACTCGCATCATCGAACGACCTCCTCGGCGTCGACGACCGAGGAGGACGAGGACTCGACTTCGGAATCCGCGAACCCTACAAATCCGTCCCTCCATGGCTTGCCGAGGTCCAAGTCCCATGACCCCTTGTTGCTGGTCAACAACAGCGGGGGTCACCCGGGTGGCGGCGTCGGTGGCGGCGCGCCCGGGGCTGGGGGTCAGGAAGGCGAAGAAAGAGGCGGCGAGGCGAGCGATTACGAGAGGTTCTCCTGGAGGGGCAGCTTCGAGTCGGCCTTGATGGCCGGTGACTCCAGGACGCGGTTGAGCCTGCTCGCCTGCGGGAGCAGCAGCTCCGGGGGCGACGTCAGCAGCGGGGCCGTGGTCTGCGGCACCAGCGCCAGCGCCCTGGCCGCCAAACGTCGCAGTGCTGGGGATTTGCTCTTCAACCCGAAGAGCTTCTCTCGGGAGCAACTGGACAGGGTCAGGAGTTGTGGATCCATCGGGGGCGCCGGCGGCATCGCCTGCGGCGGCTCCGTCGAGGACAAGATCTGGAGCAACAGGAGGAGGAGGTCTTCTGTGCCGGATGCCAACACTCGGGGGTCATCAGGTATGTTTGATACAGGATTAGCGGATTTTTGCTTGTATTTTATGAGAATTAGTACAGTTGCTAAAATTGGTAATCGCATTCTTGAGCATGGTAGAAACAATGGGAACCAAAATTGGACGACGATTTCATTGAGCTTCCGGTAGGGGAGGGCGGCGCAAGTTGAAAAATCATGTTTTTCCTTTTAAAACCATAAATTGCCGAAAACGAGAGCACTTAAGACAAAAATTTTTTTTTTTGAATGGTTTGGGATTTATGTCATTTTGGAGGGAATTTTAGGGAGGAGTGTGATATGGTGTGGGGTTTTGGAGTATTCTTGAGTTTTGGCGTTGTTTCGATGTTTTGGGGAGTTTTGTGGAGTTTTGGAAGGTTTTTCGATGTTTTAAGAAAATTTTTGTAAGTTTTGCGGAATTCTTCGGAGTTTTTTTGAGTTTTGGAATATTCATCGAAGTTTTGGGAAATTCCGCCAAATTTTTAGACATTTTTAGAAATTTGGCAAATTTGTTCCAAGTTTTGCAAAGTTTTTCGAAGTTTTTCGGAATTCTTTCAAGTTTTTCGAAATTCTTCCAAGTTTTGCAAAATTTTTCAAAGTTTTTCGGAATTTTTTCAAGTTTTTCGAAATTCTTCTAAGTTTTGCAAAATTTCTCACAGTTCTTCGCAGTTTTGAAAAATTCTTTCTGCAAGTTTTGAAATATTTTTCGAAATTTCGTATATATTTTCGGAATGTATCAAAATTCTTATAAGTTTTGCAAAACTTTTTCAAGTTCTTCGAAGTTTCAGAATAATATTTTTTGAAGTTCATGAAAAATTTTTCGAAATTCTTCGAAAGTTTGGAAAATTCTTCCAAGTTTTGAAAGATTCTTTGAAGTTTCGGAAAATTCTCAAAAGTTTTGCAAAATTTTTTGGAGTTTTGCTACATTTTCCTAATTTTTTGGAAATTCTTCCAAGGTTTGCAAAATTCTTCCAAGTTTGGCGACATTTTTCGGAGTTTTACTAAATTATTCCAATGTTCGGAAAATTCTTTCGAGTTTCGCATAGTTTTGGAAAAGTCTCCCAAGATTTGGAATAGGTATTCATTGAAGTTTAGGAAAATTGAGAAAAATTAACAGATATTACTCCGAAAGTTCTCATGAATCCACGCAATTTGCCA
>JAPYZK010001090.1:0-30573 GCA_030522785.1 Platygaster equestris | reverse complement strand
CCATGGACGTGGGACGCGGGACGAAAAAATAATATATTCGTTCAGGTAAAAAGAGACCTGAACCTCAAAGACCCGCCAAGGGTGTGAGTAACCGGTATACTAAGTGTAGACAAATTTTAAATGATTTCATATTTTTTTGAAATCAGAAACCCCTAAACTTGGATTTTTTACCTCCAAATTGTAATTTTGTATTTTTTTACTCGAATTCTTGAATTCTTGTACTGTGAAATTTATAGAAGCATGGAAAAAGGCATTTGAAAATTATTTAGATTAGGTATGATTCGTACTTTTTGATTGAGGAAGTTTTTAAATGATCAAGGTTAAGTTTCAGAGTTTTTTATTGATGAATTATTTAATTTTTCGATTTTTTCCGGATCTTCTAAATCGAAATATATCGAATGGACAGATTCTGAATTACGTCAGTAATTTACGGCCGCCGTAAAAAATATAAAAATTTGTCGATTTTGTTTTATTTGAAGGTACCTAAATACTAATTTGAAGATTCTTGAGAACAAATGTCAAAATATCCCGCATATTAATTTCCACATTTCCCGGTTTTCTATTTTATTTGCCAAAACATGTGCTTTTTTCGTTCAATATGAAAAGAATCAAATTTTCAAAAATTAATGTACAAAAATCTTGAAGGATTCCATATTCATCCAAATTTACAAGCCCTTAAATTAAAATTTTCTCATTCCCGAATTCTGATTCTGCAGTTAGTTTATTCGATTTCTCGCATTTTTATTTTTTCGAATTTATAAACATCGAAATGAGAATTCGGAAGTTTGTAGTTGTTTAATAAAAAACTATTTCAATTTCGAATCATTCATTTCAAGTATTTCAAATCGTTCACGAAACTGAGAGCATTGTGAAAATACCAAGATGAAGTTTCATAGTTTTTCACTGCGAAATTATGACATTCATCTATTTTGTATTATTCGGGAGACCTAGATCCTCATCCTAAAATTCTCGCAAGCAAATGTTAAGAATCAATAATCTCCCCACATTTCCCGATTTTCAATTTTATTTCCAAATTTATAATTAAGAAAAACATGTTTCACTGAAAAATATCCCTACAAAGTATAAAAAATGGCATGCAAAAGCATGTATAAGGCACGCAGTTGCTGCAGAACTGCAACAGAAGCCATATGCCACCGAATTTCAATTGGAACCCCCTACCGAGAAAAAATGAAGAAAGAATCCACTCAGCGTGGAGAATGTATGCACCGCCAGTGCTAATTTACGTAACTACCGTGTCGATTACAGTTATTATCACACATTTTATGTGACCAATTTGCATCAGTTTAAGAGCCTAAATTGCGGTAGTAGCAGCCTCCTCCTTTTTTTGCCCCTTTCAGCTTCTCTTCTTTTCTCTTCTCTCTCGACACCTTGTTCTTATTGGTAAAAATACAAATGTATGATACATAATAATACAATAGATTTTTTCGTTCTCGCCCCCCTCCGAAAGCAGCCTTTAGTCTTCGAGTCCTTGAACAACACTGAAGAAGCTGGAGAAGAGAAACCATACGCCGGGATCATCGATACATTGGGTACATTGCTCACTTGCAGCGCACAATTGCTTGGCTGCTCCTAAGGGTTGTGCACTAATTACGTAAGACGGATCAGGAAGGGAGGTCTAACGATATCTTACAAAATCTCACAAGGTCAGCTGAATTTTTACAGCTTGAAAATTTTCGAATTTCCAAATTATTTTTGTTCGGCAATTGATTTTTCTATCTATTTTCGATCTTTTAGAATACAATTCCTGACTTTCGTGTGACTCCTGAATCACACTGAACGACAAATTCGTAAGTGTTTACATCCTCGGAGTATTAAAATTCAGAAAATCTCCTTAATTAAAGTCACTAAGTAAGCAAACTTAAAAATCTTCAACTTCAAGTTTCTCCCCAAAATCATGGGGAAAAGGGTCCCAAAAAGTCGGAAAATTTGACGGATATTGTAAAACCGAGCTTGGAAATCCATTTTCGTTTCACATAGCCCCAAGCTTGAGCTGGCGTTTCAGGGATTTTTGCTGGACCCGGCGTGGTCGCACGCAAGCACTTACATATTACATATATGTACATACATAATCGTGTCACGCGTTTAACGTGGTAGATTTAACGCGTACGCGAACGTGCTGCGGTTACTTACGTGCATTATTGTTGATGCTGCCGCGCAATTTCTCGGCAATCAAGATCATGTAATTGGGTCTAGTTATATACCTCGGAGCATCGCGTGTCGCGCCTTGAAAAAAAAGATTCACTCGCCTCTTTGCAAACAAACAAACACAACGCACGGCGCTTAATAACTATTTTCGTACCTATTGTTCCGTAGTTTTTAAGTCCTATACAAGCTATTCGTCTGCAAAATGTACTTAATTCCATTTTTTCTCATTTTTACTTCAATTTGAATTATCAAGGCCGAATTTACCTCTCACGGCGAAATATCTTGCCATCCTAGTTCATGAATGAATGCACTTATCATTTTACTTTTAAATTTTCTACTGCATTATTTCCCCTCTAAATCCCCCCCCCCCCTCAAAAAATACTTCTAAGAAATGAATAATACGAAAAGTAAGTGATGAACAATTACAATCTTATTCACGATCGAGTACGATCTACACGAAATTGAGGGACTTCGCTTATCTGCGCATCGTCATCAAACCGTATAATGTATCTGTCTTTACGGTTTTAACTACTGGATGGATAGATAAATGCAACAATTTGCAAGCAAATTTATGCCGTCGATTAGCGTGATAGTGCAGGCTGGCAGGGAATTGGCGATAATATATTAATACGTAGAAGTTAGAGTAGCGATGGGGATTGCAGGGGTGTCAGCAGACCAGGGCGACCAAGCGTGAAGACAATAATTTTACGAAAAACGCGATGCTCGTGGATCTCCCGCGAACAGTTGCAGAATGAATCGACAAAATTTGCATTCGTAATTGGGGCGATTATGTCTTCGCACAACTGGTGTTACTAGAGCGCCCTTTTCCACATTACGCATTTAATTTACATTGTGTTCGATGCAGTAGTGCATATTATGGTATCATTTTATCGAGATAACTTCCCCCCGCTACTCTCTTTCGAGAATCAGAGAATTTGAATTTTTTCTGCTTCATCGTGAAAATCAGGACATTTCACAAATTTTCAGAATATTTCCAAAATCGTACGAAGTGGTCAAATTCCTCATAAGATTTCATTATTGTGTGAACATCTCATACGATTTGTTTTTTTTTTTCTTATATACGTCGATTCAAAAATTCCAGAATTCGAAATTTTGCTACATTTCAAACAGTCATATCTGACAAATGAACAATTTGCAGGTACTTGAAAATTTAATTATCATCAGAAGCTGTGATTATAGCTTCTGATAAACTGGAATTCTTGAATTATCTAGTTTTTGGATTTTCAAAAATCTAAATGTTCATCTCCAAACTATACTTTTCAAGTTGAATTTTTGTAAGCGAGAAATTTCGGAATTTTTTCTCTAGAATTTTATAATTTTTGAAAAAGCATCATCAAAATTGAATTCTTCGATTTTTGAACATTCGCATAGGGAATTTCTGATTTACTAGAAATCTGATTCAATTTCAAAATGATTAACATTTCGAATTATAAAATCGAACAGTTCAAGTCACTAGGAATTGTTTAGTTCACGGAAATGAATTTTAAAACTTCCAAGATTCCAAATTTCTATTATCAGGTCAACTATTTGTTTAATACACAATTTATTTCTACACTTTTTCTATTTGTGAATCATCGAACTTCAAAATTATTTTTTATTTGAATTTATGTAACGAATCTCGAAAAATCGAGCTGAAATACACCGGGCAAAGCAAAAAATTAGTTAGTTCCAATCAATATCCCTTAAAACAATTGATGGAGCTGTTAAAAATGAATCATTAAAATTTAAAATGTCGAAAAATTTAGGAATTATATAAAAATTGTGACAAATTTATTTGGAGAAACATAATAAAAATACAATCCAAAAATTATGAAAATCGAAATAAAAACATTGAAACAAAAGTAGAAATAAAAGATGAAAAGAATATAAAATTATGAAAAATTGAGGACTTTCGAATTATTCGAAAAATTCCGATAATTTTTAGAACATTAAAAAAACTGGAATTCTCCAGATTTTTCAACTAAAAAATTACTAAAGGATTTCATAAGTATGAAAAATTGTTACAATTGCAATAATGTTGCAAAATTTCACGAATATATAAGATTTTTAAGAGAATAAGGAAAATTATGAAAATAAAAAAACTGTTAACTTCAAAAATTCGAAAATGTCAAAAAATCAAGAAATATTAAAAAATATGCGAATTTGGGACAATTTTGAGATTCTGAGAGAAAAAACCAATCATCTGTTTTCTACGACTTTTTATATGCCGCCAGGGATACTTGAGTATAATTTTCGAATTTTTTCCTCAGGGAATCAGGATTTCCAGAAAAGTAGGAAAAATTCCCGGCGAAATTTAGGTTCTCACCACCCCGTCGTTCATGTAGCGATAAAGAGTAACTACCGAAATTAATTCAACTAATAAAAATGACAATCATAATAACGACGGGAGCGTGAAATGACAGGCTTTCGGGAAGCTGTGAATCACGCATTTGCCTATGAAAAGAAGAGTATGATGAAAAGACGCGTAGTAAGACAGCGCGAAGGTGAAAGAAGAAGCGCCAGAGCCACACACGGAGGCGGTAATTCAAAACCGAGAAGCGGCAAAATAAAGCGGCGGCGGCACGTCCTCGATGGCGCGATGGCGATGCCGTGGCAGCTCCTTCGCAAACGAGCATCATAAACGCGCGTTCATTCCCGTTGCTGGGACATGCTCGTGCTTTACCACGCACAACATAAAAGGTGCTCCTCTCTCTACCCCTTTTGAACGCACGAGATCATCTTTCTATTGATGCACCATTACTCTCTCTCTCTCCCTCTCTTATTCTGTACACGCAAAACACTACAACGCCGCTCCTATAACAACTCGTGCAGGAATTGCGATGCAGCAAACATTTCTTCCACGCGAAGCTCGACTACCCACAATGCATTTCCCTTCCGCGACAACGGCTCTGTGATTCACCATTTTTGTGCTGTCATTACTGATGATTAATTAGTCTGATGCTTCAGCCAGACTATTTTCGTGCCGGAAAAGTATAAGTTTCATCATTTCATGAGTATTTTTGCATATTTTTGAGAAAGTTCAGAAACTTCCCAAGTTTGGGTTGCTGGACGATTTCAGGAAGCTTTCTGATTCCATGACCGATGACAAAAAACAGGAGAATCATGATACATAACCAGATGACATAATGTCTAAGAGTCTGTTTTTGCACTGCTTAATGTGTACATTAGTTGGTGACAGCTGTGGCATGAACGATCAAAAAAATAGTCAACAACTATCCTGACTAAGCAGTGCGAGTTGCCGGTTAGTAATAATCGCTGGACGCACGTGCTTTATTTATGCACGGCGGCAGACAGGTGAAAACGTCGTGCTAATATTGATAACGATTAAAATAAATACGTGGCGATTGTGGCATACGGGCCGATTATCTTCGGCGCACTTTCCACATTATGATAAGTATAATATGTACATAGAAGTGTACTCCAGTGGAGTTGACACCGAAATTTTGGAAGAATATGGTGTTTTTTGAAGTTTTAGTAGACAGGGTTGGTTGATACTATTGCCCTCTCTCTCTTACTAAACGAATGTTCTCGTGAGAGAGAAAAGGACAGTTGCGTAACTTCCCATCCCTAGGTTTTGGAGTTCTTGCTACAAATCGACAAGTTTTGTCATACAAATGGTAAATTCCACTCTACGAAATCTACTAATGGAGAGTATCCATAAAAATGTAGGAAATAAACACATTTTTTGATGTTTTCTTTGAGCATTTTCCGAAGTTTAGTCTTTCGGCGTCGAGCGATTTGGGCACCAACCTTCGACTTTGACGACTGGATGCGAATTTTTTTCGTAAAAACAAGACATACGTCGCAGAAAAAGCTAAACAATGTGTAATATAGTTTGAAATTCGTAGATTAATCGCAGGAGCAGCACCACTGTGACAGGTGCAGCGTGCATGAGTGCGTGTAATTGCATCTGTCGCATCTAATAAAAATAGAACGAGACGCGAGAATCACATTTTTCTACCTTTTCCCCTTTCTTTTTGTGCGACAATCATTGCTGCAGCCGAACGCGAGCATCTGCTGGATGCGGTCATATACGAACGTGCAATTATAGCATTACTATTATATTAAGCACTGATTGCAATCGAACTGGGTCACATCGTATTGACGCGTCAATGAAAATAGCGGATGGCAAATGTCAGTGAATATATGAGCTGCGATGAATGAAGTATACCTGGACAATATGGAGACGAAAAAAAAGAAATAAAATACGAAAATACAGTTGCGTGTCAAATCATTCGTCGACATACTCGAATTGTTGCATGTATTCATCTAATATTCCAAATGGAATTAAGTAAAAATTTGGAAATAAAACATTTTTAATGACATAGTCGAATTTTTGAATCGGTTAGTTTAATATTGTACAATTTTTCGAATTTCCGATGTTTAAGTTTATATTTCCAATACGGAAAAATTTGGTAATTTCTGAAGTGAAGACTACAAATTGAACAATGGAATCCTTCGTAATTAAATATTTTATATTGTTTGATTCGAAATGATTCATACAATTTTGAGTCCGAAAATGAAACAAATCATGACAAATTTAAAAAATTGAAATTTTGGCATTGATGATTTTACCTAGTACGTACGACAGTTTTTCTATGATTCGGAAAAAAAGCAGTTTTCTACATTGTTTTGAGTGTATAAAAATCCATATGCAAAACAGTGAAACGAAACTGTCGTTTTTCAAAAATCACGCAAAAAGGCATAATAATACTGAAGAAGGGAGGTATGGCGCGTGCTCAAGCGAGCGCGTGAAAACACACACTGCACTCTATTACATCATCGCGCATCGCGATAAATGCCCAATAATTCCTGCAGTGCACGCATACGAGATTTCGTAGCCGTAAAAAGCCACGAGGGCCGGAATCGCCCCTTGCGATTAGCTTCGACACGATTCTAAATGGAGCTTTTATAACGCCAGACGGACGTAATTCGTTTAATAAATCCATTAGTCATCGTAAAGTGGATTACATCGTTTATAATAAGCCGAAAAGACCAGCGCACATTATTATATCCACGCTACTGCATGCTTCGAGTGGTGTCGTGATGTGTAACAACACGGCTATTATTTCGCACGTTCCCCTCTAACCTTGATTATACCTGGAGCAATTCCAAAATATATTATTGAATCCATCTATTGGTCTATAGCTACATCTAGCAAGTAGAAATTTTTTTGGAATTTTTTTTTGTTCCACAGTGTTACCTACACCCCCGAGAAAGGAAAAAATGACTTTTTGAAAGCTCGCATAAAATTTTTCAAGCACCGAAATCCTGTCCGAAATAAAAAAAAAAGTTCTTAGAATTGATCTCATAAATTGTCATTTTTTAAATGATACTCACGTTCAGAACTGTGCGCAAAAAAAATTTTTTTTTCAAAGTTACTAAAGAATCAGAACTTGGAGGTTTGAGGGAAAAAAATTAAAAAAATTTCCAAATTTTGAAAAATCTCTCTCAATGTCCGAAAAAATCGAAATAAAAAAGTATCCTCCGTAATACACGAGTAATCAAATTGATTCTCAATCATTCTATACAGTCGAGAGTTGGAAAAGCGGAAGAAGCAGAGTGCGTATTATAATGGGATGATTGAAGTTGAAAGAAGAATATAATATCGAGCAGGGGGGCCCCATCACGAAATGGCAATAATGATGACCAATGGGGGGGGGGGGAGAGAGAGAAAGAGAGTGAAAGCAAAAAAGGTGATGTACAGCACAAGACAAGAAAAGAAGGGGAGAGGGAGGGCCGTGCGGCGTTTTGCGGTTTTTTCATTTTGGCACGCGCACGCGTGCATGGTCGGTGCCCCAGGTAAGCGGATACCCCACAAAGCTCTTTATTATGTGAAATTCAATGCCCGCTAAATGCTACAGGCCTTTACTGCAGTTGCTAGAACCACTGTCGTCGAACCACTCTACAACGCAGGAACCAAAATGATAATACACTGCGGGGTAGAATTATACGTTTAAAGTTTTTTCGCCAGACACAAATAGCCTTGTTTTTCTGACTTTTGTAATCTCAACTAGGGTCGTATTGGAAGTTGGCTATATTTAGAGAGCTTTGATTGGAGATTTGCTGTGTTTCGAGGATTTTAATTGAAATATATTATTTTTAAAGGACTTATATCAGGAGTTTACTGTATTCGAAATACGTGTTTTAGGAGGTCACTGTATTTGAAATATTCATTACACTTTACTGTATTTGAAAGTCTTGAAGTATCCAAAGAGATATCCAAAGTAAACTGTATCTGAATGACTTACATAGAAATATTACAGTTTTTCGAAGATTTGTATACGGAGTTTACTGTATTCGAAGGATCTGAATTAAAGAAATGTTGATTGTTTTTTAAGGAGTCATAGCGAAAGCTAACTGTAATTTGAGAGCTTCGATTGAGAGTTTATACTGTCGTTCGAAAATAAATTTTCATATACTTAGAAGACGTGCGTTAGGAGTCAATTGTATTCGAAATACTTAAATTTCGGGAGTTTTTCGTATTCAAAAGACTGCTACTAACATTAATTGCATTGAAAGGACTCACCTTGAAGGTAAACTGTATTTTAACTGTGTACTTTGATTTTTCTTGATATAACGTAATTCTGATCAATCATTGTATGCTCTCAAATGTAACACAATTTTTCAAACGATGTACAGTTTTTTTTACTAATGGTATATTTTTCGATTTACGAAGATCCAATGGATTCTACTTTGTTAAAATATTTATAATGCATTCTTGAACATTGCGGTGAACCGCCTTGACAGTGTCTGGCTCGTTGCAGCTAGAGCCAGGTGTAAAAGCCATGCCCTTCACGCCCTATGTCAAAGACGTCGTTGCGGTCTACAACTGGGCTTGTGTATACTCCTGGAAGCCTTAAACCTCAGTTAGCGAAACTACGAACAACAATAATGTTGCGTTACAGTTGTCACCGCTACATTTTGCCTTCAAGTATTTTTCTAGCTCATTGTTGCTGAATTATTCATAGTCAGTTGCAAACTTTAAATTTCCAAGCCTGTCCAATTCAGACTTTAATTTCGCAACGCCTTGGATGGATGACTTATAACTTTGATCCATGAATAATGGTATGTTTTCTCTTACATCAAGAAAATGCTCAATTTTACGTCTCTACGGTAAAGAAATAGACAGTCTCAATAATGTCACAAACATGCAGAAAGATTGCGACTTTGAATCCAATCCTCCTGAACCAAAATTTGTACTTTCGTAAAAATGTTGGTTCAGAAGAGAAAACTTTTACAGATAAAAAACAGACGTGAATCAATTTTCATACATCTGAATCAGACTAGACTAAATAGCGAAACGCAATGTCAGGGTGCAAATGCAAGGGCACAAGAAGAAGAAAGAGACGAAGAAGAAGGAGTATCAGCAGGTGGGGACATGATGTATTGGATTGTGCATATGTGTAGCAAGCAGGCAGGCAGGCCCAGTGCCCAGTACGATTACATTATCGAGTCTATTTGCGTCGTCGCACGTCGTTGTTTGAGCGGTACCGAACCGACCGCACCGAGCGTTAGGTACCTAGTGAGCCATAGTGAAGCAGCATGCAACGCGTCGCTCGGCGCACGCGTTCAGATTGTGTATTTGTACATTTAAAACACGTCGAAACGCTGAATATGCGGGCTGCTCATTACCGCGGCTGGCTGGTTATAGCTGGCTGATGGCACGAGCCAACGCGAGCCCAGCACGTTCCAACCACTACTTATACTATCGCTGCTACAACTATTTGATCGTAGATAAGGCTCAGCGATTAGAAGAGTGCGACGATATTTAGATTTTCACGTAGTCTTGGTGACAATTAAAAATGTTCGACAAGAAAATTGATTTTTGAAAGGATTTCGCTAACTTAGTTCACGTTTTCATGTGTTTACGTCAATTATTTTCTTCGGAAAACTATCTGAAAAATAGTTACGTTTTATTGTGTCTCGGAGTTGAAACATTTATTTTCAAATTTGAATGTTTGTATTAGAGATTGAGAGATTTAACGCTAACATTATAGAATTCAATAATTTTTATCTGAGAACACAGAAATTTCCTAGTTAAAAATTTTCCTTTAAAATTCGAGAATCAATATTTACAAACCTACACATTCTGAACTTTGTATACTATCTCACGAATTGTAATGATCTGAATTTTCAGAACTTCAAATCAAATTCAAAAATCTGAAAATCGATCAATTTGCTGACAAGAATATATTGTATCGAATAATACAGAATATTTATATCGAAATGAAAAATTGACAAATTTTATAACGTCCATTTTATAAAATACAGAAACTTCAGAATGTTATTACACAATTTGATACTTTTTTACTATACTATATTACACTTTTTTCCATGAACATAGAAATGGCTGAATGTTCGTGTGGTGTATAATATCTCTTCAAGAAACATTAATCAACGGCTCGCGATTTTTTCACCCGGAGACGTAAAATATGTATATGTACACATATTTATAATAATTGATGCATAATTTGCTTATCCTTTCAACGCGTAAATATAAATGGGAAGCGACAAATTTGGCGAGACAAATTTGATGGCTCAAGTTGTCGGGATGCGTATACAATTAACGTCCGATCTAAAGAGCATTAACTCGAATCGCCGCGACATCACGGCCAGCCACTGCAGTTGCGAATCATAAAGGATATTTTGATATACGCTTCATTACGAGATTGCCGAAAAGGAAAAGAAGGAAAAAATAATGAACGCGCCAGCTTAATTGCGTATAAATGCGGTTCGTTTATCCGAGGACACGTTTTTCGCACATAATTCCCAGCGCGATGAATCCGGAGATAAGTGCGAGCGGCGAGCGAGAAAGTTGCTGCTGCTGCAGTCATGACGACTATACAGAATACTGTTGCTAAGTTCTGCAGCGGCAGATACTTTTTAATATAAAACCAATCGAAACCTCAATATTTGGACCTTGTGTAGCGACTACTGCTACTGCAGTCTCGTAAATACGCGTACTGCCAATTATCATACATTCCGCGATTTTTTACGCGTTGCACGTTAAAACTAAGGATTGGCGATTATGGACGATTTGTTCGAGATTCCGATTTATCATCTGTTTGTTCGTCATCGGGACTACGATGTTGGTAATCAACTTGTTCGGATAATTTTTTTATCGAATCGTTAGATCATATTTGAATGCATTGGCAAAAATCGATCGAAATGAAAAAGAGTGGGCCCCTCTCCCCTTTCAGGAATTCGGAAATTTTTTAGTAACGATCGGGAAATTTGTGAGTCAGTATACATTAATTTTTAAATCGACAAATATTTATTATAATTACAACATTTTTGCCCATTAAAAAACACGAGAAATTCTCATAAGAATTTCTACCTTGAACTGTGCGAGTATCAAAAAACTTACAGGTCACTAAAATTCCGAATAAAATCGGTAAGTTCGTACGCAAAATTGAATCCGAATTTGAAAAAAACTAAAAATTCCGAGAAAATAATTGATTTTTAAAACCAAAAAGAAAGAGAAAAAAAATGAATCTGGCAAGCTGCAAAAACCTGATCGCAAGGAATAAAAGACGTGTTTTTATGTCTTTACGTTTGCTCGATGATAATGCTGTTCACTGGAATATTTTTTCTGTCCCCCTTCCCCCTGTTCCAGATTATTTGGCCGTAGATAATTGTACGGACAAAATCCCATCGCGAGTCTAATTAACGATCGATAAGCGCGCGCGTTCAGGAAGGGCGAAGAAGACGAAGAAAAAGGAAAAAAAACGATAGCTTATCTCGGTGCGTCGCGATACACAAGTTGACACGGTGAGAAACGACGATCGAGCGCAATCGGAACAAGTTGGGATCTGCTGTCCCTGCTTTGCCAATGCAATATCGCGATGCAATTGAATGCGATTCAAGTGTAAGAATGAAACTCGTCGTCCTCTGTGAAGGCTGCTGCAAAGCTGCAAATACGAGCCATTCACTACTTGCATACCCAATACTTTGAGCTACGGTAATTGTGTCCTTATCGCAAATATTACAACTAAAATTAAATCTTAATTGCAGGGGATCCCAACGGTGGCAACTTGGTTTATTTACGGCGCATACATTTGTATACGAAAGTGTATCGCCGAGAAATGATAATTACGGAGAATTTCACCCTGTACAACCCTTAGTTTTTCTGGTTGTCGAGGAAATGGATTAAAATGTGTTTTTCAAGCCCTATATGAATTTGAAAAAAAAAAATGGAGAATTTATTTGATCACTTTATCGAAGTGTTTAATATCAGCTATCAACCAAAAAACCACAATAGCCAAGAATTTCACCCTCTCCAACCCCTAGTGTTTTATTTTTTGCCCTCGAAAAAATGTGAAAATTTTCTTATCACATTATTCAAGAGTTCGGTATCAGCTCTCGTCCAAAACAAAAAACAAACAAAAACAGAATAGCGGAGAATTACACCCTCCCCACTCCTAGTTTTTCTGGAAATCGAGGAAATGCATAAAAATGTGTTTTTTTTACCTCAAAAAAATTTTTAATTTACCGATCACTTCATCGGAGAGTTTTGTATCAGCTCTCGACCAAAGAACAGAATAGCGAAGAATTACACCCTCCCCACCCCTAGTTTTTCTGGCAATCGAGGAAATGCATGAAAATGTGTCTTTTTTGCCCTCGACAAAATATAATAATTTTCCAATCACCTTATCGAAGAGTTTTGTATCAACTCTGGACCAAACAACTAGAATAGCGAAGAATTTTGCCCTCTCCAACCCCTAGTTTTTCTGGCATTCAACGAAATGTATAAAAATACGATTTTACACTCTTACATAATTTTGAAAAAAATATCAAAATTACTTCTATCTCTTGGTAGCAAAATTTAATATCAGTCCTCCACCAAATTTCGAAAAGTTCAGTTACACATCATCACATGATAGTTTCGAAATTCGAGAATTTTCAAAAAATTTGCTCAGATCTCGATGATTTCAAACAATTATTATTACTGCACATATTTTTCCATGACTGAAGAAATAAAGGCGAATTTTTCACGAACTTCACAATATTCGATCATTTCTACAATCTTGTTCTTCGATTAAAAGTTTTCGATTTCCAATTCATTTTTCAAAAACGTGATTATCTTTTAAAAATCAGTTCCAAAACGTGGAAATTATTCGAAAATGTCTGTACTTAACGAAAATTCTTCAGGATTCCAATAAAAATGCATTTTTTATTCCACCACGTGTCACTGTAAGTGTCAAAGTCATGAAATGACTGTCATTCGGAGCTCAATACAACAGAATAATCACTCACACACAATAAATCCCAGCAAACGCATGAATTGAAAAGAATCAATAATGTTGGGCTACACTTGTCGCTAAAAGTCACAATAGAGAAACCTCCCCAGTCTCTACTGTGTAGATTAATTGGGTCGTCACGACAGCAGTCGAAATCTCGTAAAAAAGGGAACTGAAGAACGAAAGAATTAAAAAAAGCATACCCAGGAGTGAGATATTGAAAGTATCCAAAGTGGTACATATTACACATAAGACTCGAGAAACGAGTCTTGTACGTAAATACATAAAACGTAGTTTAGTAGCCGGTTTGGCGGTGCGGTCGAGTGGCGAATCGCTTAAATTAAAGGGCTACCTCAGCTACCTGCGCCTGCACTTCTTCATCTTCTTCTTCGAGGGCTCTTTTGGGCCTTTTTCTCCGTGTTCAGGTAGCCCACTGCATCAGCCACCCCTTCTTAATGGTCCCTACATTCACGCGATTGCCAACTTTCTCTCTCGCAAGATGGAATGGATCGTATTATCGAATGACAATGGGCATGTTTTCTTTGGAAATCAAAGTATGACTTTATATCGAGAGACAGATGTAATCGCCTGGGAATAGCGAGATTTCTTGGCTGACTTTTTTCTGTAGGGGTTGTTGTCGTCGTCGTTGTCGTCGTCGTCTTTTTCAGTGGAGTAAAAAAGAGCTGGAGGGAGACGTACAGAACAAGTTGAAAGTGGCACAATGCACGCGCGCAAGTCCTATTTAGGGCCCATATTAGTAATCCATCACGCAAGTCGTAAAAGAGCTGGATATATACTGGATTATATCATACCCTGGCGTACACACGATTCGCTTTTTTATACTTGACTTTCACGAATCCTTGGTCCCACATTAATCTGTCTATCGTAATGTCGTGAGATCGCAGATAAGACGAGCACCTATCGAGACTCGGCTATATTCCTGTGTGACATGATTCGTCATCGGAATATTATATTGTATCTTTGAGAATTTTCAAGCGTGAAAAAGAGCAGCCAACAAAATCAGGACACAGCTGAACTCTAATTACTTCGAAATACTTGGAAATTTGAAATTATGTTCGCAGTTCTTATTTTTTGAATATTGGAAATTTAGTATTTTAGAATTCGTGAATGTTTGCATTTAATTCTGAATTCAAAAAATTATTTCATTCACAGCATAAAAACTTGAGATTTTTCCCATTTTCCCATTTTTGAATAATTATTCTGTATTTTTCATTTCCCAAATCTTCCAGTAGTGATTTTTTAATTTCATATCAATCTCCGTGGAATCGACATATAGTCATTTTTTATCCCGCATTTTAATTGTTGGATTATAATTATTTTTCTCCGATGAATCAAAGTTTCGATTAAACTGCCAAAAACAAGGGAGAAGCAAAGTTTGTTTTTTCAGTACAGCCAATTAAATTGGCCAGGCCGGTAACAAACAAACTTGCTCATTTACGCCTGTAAATTATAATGATTTTGCGTTCCATAATCAAGCAGCTCTGGCAGCGTAATTAAATCGCGCTCGTTTTGGGATATAATAATTGCGGCTGCAAGAGATTATATGGTTGCAGGAGCTTGCTGACACGTCTCGTTACGCCGAGTCGATGTGATCGGAAAACGTCAAATTTACAGAGTACTCATCTCGATGCTGTAGCCTCCGCTGAGTTTAAAATATGGAAATTCGAGAATTCAGAAATTTGTAAAATGGAAAAAATCGTAAACATATTCACAAGTCTAATTTCTGCTTGCAAACTTTCTGAATTAAAGGGCTAGCGGTCAAATTCAGCTAAAAATAAATAGCATGAGTTACCACACAGGCTCAGGCTCAGGCTACCCACAAGGCTCAAAATCTTGCAAAATTTCTGAAGAATATAAGCCTTATCGAAATTGCTACCTATCGGTTTTTGATCGCAAGCCTTTCAGATATTTTCAAATTTGTTCGAAAATTAACAGTGAGGAAAATTTTAAATGATAATTCTCCTCATAAAATATCTTTGTTCACCCCCCAACAGAATTTTATATCTCCGATCCTGCGAAATATATTCCCAAGAATACTCTTGATATACTTTGGTCCGATGAATGAGATACGCGAATAATTAATACGCCGATCGGCACGGAACGAATTAATTGAGATGATTACATGCCTCCAAAGTTGCTCGTGAGAAATGCCACGGGGCAGCTTGATTTTCGAGTTGTGGCGTTTTTTAGGTTGCACTTAAATATCGCAATTGCAGCTGCCGCAATGAAATCATTTTTTCTAGTCGAACATAGGATGCATTTCACCTGCGCTCGCTCGTTATTTTGTCGCTGGGCAAGCTACACGTAATTGAAAAACAACGCTCGACTGCAGAACCACGGTCGATTTTAATTAAGGTTGTAGGGTTTCGTTAGGCTCTCTCAGATCGAATTAGTCAAATTTTGATATTTGATGTATGTCGTTTTGTATCGATTCATTTAGTGAAAGAACGTTTACTATGAAAGAGTGATTAAAAAAAAATTATAATGATTTTCTCGTCTACCATGAACAATGTAATTTTCAAATCACTCATGAAAAATGAAAATAAATACATAATAAATACAGAATATCGGTTGAAAAAAAGAATGAGCCCTGGTAAGCACAACATATGTTGCGATTTGAAGCTATAACATCGGGGAAAAGGGAAAAAAGAGGGTAGTGTAGGAGAGCTGACAAGAGCCCTGAAAAAGGAATCAAGAGCCTCGAATGATGTACACACAATAATGCGTGAAGAAGGGCAAATCACCTGGATGTACAATTATAGAAGCCTCACTTTTGTCGTCACATATGCATACAAACGAATTTTAACAGGAAGGAAGGAAGCACGTGCGCCTATCCGTGAATGCAAAAAAAGGGGTTGGCGCTTTAAGTAATGTGATTCAATATGATATTGTATAATGCATTTGGCGAAAATGAGACTGAGGCGAATTCTCATACTGGCGTGCCTCAAATTTCCGCAATCCTGGACAATTGAGAGAAGAAAGCAGCAGCGGCTAGCCCACCCGAGACGACACGCGCCCACGTAAATCGCGGCTAATCTCATTATTCCGCGAAAGGGTTGATTTTGGGAAGAGCTTTTGAAAATAGGAATATGAAGGCGAGCGTGAAATCGCGAGCGGCCCGATGCTACGATACGATATTGTCGATGCGTTAACCTTATTCATCCCTTTTTCGAGCTGGGCAACGTGCGCAATAACGACAATGTAACGGGCCCTTCGGTTCCGCGAGTTATCAATACATTTGAATCGATTTTGTCGACCGTTTCTTGCTGAATTACTAAGGCATTTTTTTGCTTGTGCTTTTTAATAAGTTTTTACATTTATGAGAAAAATCTCGTACAAAATCAAAACACAAATATCATACATTCAAACATTCGTAATTTGAAAATTAAAAACTTACGAGACGTTGATTTTCAATTTTTATTTGAAGTTTATTTTAGTCAAGTTTTAGTTGTAGTTTTTAAAGTTCGTGTTCAAATTTACGTAATCTAAAATTTTCGACGTTTCCCGATTTTGGAATTGGAATTCCAGAAGAGGGGGGGGGAGGCAAAAATTCAAAAAATCACTCTCGAGTAAAAAACCCGGACGTATATCAATTAAGGAAGCACGGGCAATTATTTCATAAGTTGGGTCAAACGCGGTATGGCTGGTGGCATCGTTTGTTGGCAGATCGGCCGATTCATCTCATTATGGCAGATTAGCCGTGCTAATCGTCATACTCGATCATGCGGAGACGCTTGGCCTGTTTTGCTCGCATTTCCAGGAGGAAGAATTAAGAGAGTTGGCGAGCCGAAAAAATGGCTTGTCGCGTTCGCTGCATGTAGAGCACGGCCTTGGCGGCTAAATGAAATAAGAATGAGTGACCTTAGCGATATTTCTCACGTTCAACATAGTACAATGCGGCAAAGAGAGAAAGACACACGGCGGCCGCGATATCGAAACGAGACGAGCGGGTTTTCGCGTCGAAAATTATATCGAAAGCGAGCAAAAGAGCAGCGAATACATTTAAATGATGTTTAATGAAGAATATGATATACTTGTATATTCGCGAATTAAGGCTCTTAAATACTCGGCCGCTGCGTTAATCAAACCACTTCGCGTGCATATTAATGACACGAAAGTATGAAAAGACTCGCGTACACGGATTTTAATTAACGCGCATTAATTTCAATTAGTGCCGCTCGAGCGTAATCCCGCAACCTCGAAGATGTTTCGCATCATATTCTTGAGAAGTGTACTTCGTAAAAATTTCGTAAAATTTTTATCCACGGAAATCGTCAGTATAGAAATTTAATTGAGAAAATTTTTTCATAAAACTTGGGAAAATCAGTGAAAATTTTCATGGGTGATCTAAAACTCAATAAAAATTCATTTATGTATACAATTTTGCTCTGAAAACTGCCTGAATCAGTCTTTCAACCTCTCCTCCCATCTCTAAAATCCTCCTTCCGCAAAATGCAAATATCGCATGTCGAGTATAGGTCAGTTAGACCAGACCAGCGAGTCTGGAACAGGTTAGCAGGACGGCGATTTCGTGAAAACGAGTAACCCGTTATAAATGCCTCTTGTATAGACTTTCAATTATACGATTTCTGGGCCAAAAGTTGCGCTCCTTTTAATAACATAATATAACTGCTGCAGCAATAATCTGCTGTAGCGATCTTTCATTATTTTAATGATGAAAAGTGTCAAGTGGGGGGTGGAGTGAGAAAGAAGAAGCTGTAATTTTTCCACGTTGCAGGCTTACGAAGCAATTTCGGATAAGCGATCTTGAGGTAGATGAGGGGAGGGGGGGCTATGCACTATCGCGACTTAATAGCCGGGATTAAGGTGAGGGATGAAGGGCAATTGGCTAGCAGCTCGGCTCTCATTATTGGCAGCTCCTCGATAAGAGCCAGCAACTTTTAGATAAAGCGCCAAGTAGCCCTCCACCTTATCATTTACAGCCCAGTGTCCCGTTACACTGAACCAATTTTTGGCATCGAGCATGTTTCTTCCTTTTCATAATCCTGCAATGTGTCTATGAGGATCATAGACGATTTTTCCAAAACTCGGATTAATCGAGCAATTGTTTACAACAATTTTACATCACTCTTAGCTATTTTTATCTAGAAAAACTTTTTTGTTTCGGGGGACGAGGAGAAAATGTCGGAATTTATGAGTATTTTTGTATATTTCTGAACACTCGAAAATTTTACAAACTTTTTGGATTTGGGTTTTTGGAAGATTTCTGCAGAAAATTTCGAGATTTTTTCCTTATATTTAAGTATTTCTGATAGGGATGCGAAACTACGCAACCGTCCTTTTCTCTCTCACGAGAGCAGTCGTTTAGTAAGAAAGAGAGAGCGATAGTATCGCTCATCACTAATTTCTGAGCATTTTTAGCAATTTTGATAAATTTCAGAAGATTTGTCTAATTATTCTATTCATTATGCCACAAAAATTGTTAACTGATAAATTCCAAAGCATCTTAATGGATGAAGATTATTCATAAATTTCAAGACTTCAGTAATTCACGGTACTCTAAAATAATTTTAAAAATTGTTCAAAATGAATAATTTCTGAAATTCCCCATAGAAATCCCAAAATGCTTTCGAATCCTCTGAAACGATCCTACATTCCTTCAATAGTTCCCTCATAATTGTAAATCATTAAAAAAACTACCCCCAGAAGAAAACTCTGAATCCACCACTGATACACTGCATGATAATAATATATTGTGTTGCATTAACAGTCACAAGTGGAGTCGATTATTATATTAAGCCTTGTGGGAATCGTTCTCCCATTTAGCATAGTTTTTATTCGGGCTCCCTTTTTCGGGACCGTAATGGGAAGAATAAAGAGAGCATTTTCCTTGGGCGCTACGGGAGAAGAGCGTCGTCGCGTTTCTTTCGCAAGTGTCGCTTGTTGTTACTACTAGTAGCTTCGCTTCCACAATGGCCCTCGAGTGTTTTTCGAGTTGCAGCGGCGAACAAGGCTACGTATTCGTGGCTGTATTCAATCATGAAAAAGCTTACAAATGCGCAGCAGGGGGCGCCCGCCCAATCTTCGCCTCTCGAGATCTCGAGAGATGTCCTACTCGATTTCCGTGTCGGCAAGCCACTCCAGCCAATGTGCCCCTGCATCATTTTACGAAACGTTTTTTTAGTTTTTTGACTTTTTTCACATTCATCTACTACTGCCGATTTAGTCATTCAAGTCCCAATATATGCTGAACTTCCGAATTATATTTATATTACTTCTATTACTATTAATTGATTAATTAATTATATTTATATTACTTCTATTACTATTAATAAATTAATTAATTATAATTATATTCTTCTATTACTATTAATTGATTAATTAATTATATTTATATTACTTCTATTACTATTAATAAATTAATTAATTATAATTATATTACTCCCTTCTTAATCATAAAACCGAGTGCACTGATTCACTGACAAATACTGAATAAATAAAGATGAGCGTTTATCTTCAAAATCGGATATAAAAATTAAATAAATTCGGTAAATAAAAGAATTTCTCAATTTTTTCATAGTTTCTGAAAAAATTTATACAACAGTATTACTTTTTTATCATTGCTCAGGTTAACCACATTTGTTTTAATATTCTGAAAATAATTTTAAAAATTCATCACGATGACAATTTTACGTAATTTCTAATCAAGTTTATAAAAAATTGCCCAGATTCTTTGAAACTACTCAAAATCCTCCTAGTAGTCAAATTTCGATCGAGTCTGTAAATTATACGAGTAGGATAAAAAACTACCCCACGACAAAAACTTCGATTCCGCAGAAAAAACCATATCAATGTTCCGATAAAATGTGAACACATCAAAATTTCACCAAACAATACTAATCAAACAGTAAACAGCGTCAAAAAATTAGTCACGAAATGCGGTGAAAAAAGTAGCTGGGACCTGGGACCGTGACAAGAATGGCGCGATGGGGTGCCGATCGAGTGTGGTCGATAAGATGCAATCTCGAAGGAAAGGAACCGCTGCGGCAACAACGGCAGGACATTGAACGATCGAGTTTGGATTGAATTTAAAGGACGATTCCGTTCCATTGCGTACGCAAGCGAATTTTCGTTCCTCGGCCGTCACATCAGAGAGATGAAAAGAGAAACGCGAGTCTTGAGTGGATATTTGCAGCTTATGGTTTTCAACTCAACCGATATTTAGCGAACATGCTCGAATGAGAGATATACGGGTTATTTGAAAGAATAAGGCTCGAGCTCGAGGAGCCTTCTTGCGAGTGTTTTACAACAAGCTCCATTTGTCTCGCAACGCACTAGTAATACTATCCATCCATCCCTCTTTGCATGAAAAGCTCTCTATACGTATACCTCTCGAGTGCTTCTGCTGCTTTTAACAATGTCGTCATACCAAGTACGAGTAATCATATATTGTGTATTATTTCTCGCCGAGCAATCCTTCACGTCCTCCCTTCCCATCGAAAGAAGGATCCGAAAGACGTTGCATGCCGTTGCAGAAGCTTTTTATTTACGTGCTTCAAATTTGAGTAATTAGTATTAATTTTCATGGACTAGTAAATCCTAGAAAAAATTTGTCTCGACGTTTTCGTGATTTCTGTGAAAAAACTTGGAATCTTACGAATTTCCAAATTCCAAACACTTCAAAACTTCGTAAGACTATATAATTTCAAAATTCCAAAATTTCGCATAGAAAAGAAAATTCCCCTCCCTGATTGAAATTTTACCTACGCTTTTGATTTATTAATAATTCTATTTTTGATCATTTATTACTAAATTTACAAAATTTGAGTTCTAAACATTAGAAAATTTTGAGTTTCTCAGAAATTTTTGAAACTCAACGTTTATTCGGATTTCAGAACTATCGGGTTTGCTGAGAAATTTAAAATATGTTGAAGTTTTTTCGAAAATTTTGAAAATTGTTAGATTTTAGAAACATTCGTAAATTTTAAGTTTTTTTTAATGAAAAAATGCCAAGTTTTTTGGACATTCGAAAATTTGCAGTTCTACAATAGATTTGCAAATTTTGATGTGTTTCTGAACATTTGAATATTTTGAATTTTTTGAAAAATTTGACATTTATTTTTTTGAAAATTTTGAAAATTGTTAGATTTCGGAAATTATCGAAAATTTCGATTTCTTTTTATTGCGAAAACTTGATGTTTCGACAAAAATCAAAAATTTTTGAGTTTTTAAAAAAATTTGAGATTTTTAGTTCCTTCAAAAATTTGAGTTTTTTGAAAAGTTTAAAACTTTAAGTTTTTCGGAAATTTGTGATATTTTGTGACCTTTTAAAGATATGAATAAAATTGTAAGTTTCTCTGAATATTTTCAAAATGTGTTTTCATTTTCATTTCAAAACTGTAATTTTTTTTTTATTATTAGAAAATTTTGGATTCTTAGGAAATTAGACGAATTCTAACATTTTTTGGAATTTATTGAGTTCGATATTGTTTGAAAATTCTGAATATTTTAAGTTTTCCGAAATTTTGGACATTAAGAGTTTTTATGAAAATTCTAAAAATTGTTAGTTTTTGGGAGCAATCGAAAATTCCGATTTCTTTTAATCGCGAAAATCTGATGTTTTCCATAAAAATCGGAAATTTTTGAGTTTTTAAAAAAATGTGAGAATTCGAGTTCCTTAAAAAATTTAAGTTTTTTGAAAAGTTTGAAAATCTTCAAGTTTTTCGGAAATTTGTGAAATTTTGTGTCCTTTCAAAAATATGAATAAAATCCTAAATTTTTCAGAAGATTTTTAAATTGTATGTTTTTATTTCAATTGCGAAATTGTAATTTTTTTAGATTCTCAGAAAATTACATGAATTCTAAATTTTTTTGTAATTTACTGAGTTTGAAATTGTTCGAATATTCTGAATATTTTGAGTTCCTCGAAAAATTCAAAAAATTCGGGTTTTTCAAAAGATTTGTAAAGTTTGAGAGTTTTTTGAAAAATTAAGAATTTGGATTTGTTTGAGAAATTTTTCGTTGCCCTAAAACAAATTACGAGAAAATGTCGCCAAAACGTCGCCCTCAACTGTCTAGGGTAACCAACAATAATTTTTGCGAATATTTGTTGTAATTCTATCGGTGGGATCAGCGAGAGAGCTACATTTTTCCAAGTGTATGAGAGCTATCGCATAAATGAAACACGCTGTTTCTCTGCAGAGTTTTTGAGGGGTTTGTCGGTACTTGACTGCATGCGGCAGTGAGCAAAGTGGGCCGTGCCCAAAGCTTGGGAAAATCTCTCTTTAAACGGCGAATCTCCCATTGCAATAGCCAGCCCGCGGTGACTGCTGGCGTTATCGCCTCGATTATCGGCTCGAACCTCTCGTTTCCTTCCCCCTTTCCGCTATCTCTCTCGTACTTTTTTGACTCTCCCGTTCACCCGAAACCGCGCGATGTTAATCGCCGCTCATTCGAATCGTTATTATTTCACACAAAAGACTCGTCTATCAATGGAATAGCGACGCAATCAAACTCATCTCGATCATTTTTTTTATTTTTTATTGTTCGCCACTTCTCGCGCTTTCAGTCATTAAATTTTTGTTCACAAAGGCCGATGGATAAAAACCTTCAGGCAAACTCAATTTTCAGGGTTGAAAAATTGTAACAAGTTACAACCCAAAAAAAAATATATATAATATAAAAGAATTGTAAGTTTAAATTTTATTCGAACATTTTTGATGAATGGGACGAAAAGTTCATAATTCTAATTGTAAAATTCATGAATAAAATCTGAAAATTATTCAAGTTCAAAAAAAGAATTTCTGAATTCAGAAATTAAAAATTGCAACTTCTGGTTCTCGAAGCTTTCGATTGCTGAAAAATTTTCATGTTCGTAATTTCAAATCGTATTTCGAAGTTTTTTTTAGTATAATTTCGAATGTTGGCGAATGCTGAAAGAATTTGGATAAAAAAAGGCGTTTTCCTTTTTTCAGAATCATTTATTATAACATGGTATATACATATGGCTCTCGTTCAATTTTTTTGTTTTGTTTTTTTATTTTTTTGTTTTTTTGAGAATCGACAAATCGCCAAGCGTGTTATGCTTATTTTTTCATAACCTGTATAACATCTTCGTCCTGCATTACATGCTGCACGCCCACCCTCTGTGGAGAATACTTGGTGCTTGTGCCCTAAAAAAGTAACATTGAAAGTTATTCGACTTGTTACTTTTCAAGTCCGAAATTAAATCAGTAGAATTTCAACCAAGTTTTAAATTCTGAAATCGCTCAATTTCCACAGCTGAATTTACACTTTTTCAGACTTGAAATACAATATTTCTCCAAACTTCAATTCCGAAGTTTTTAATCTTAAAGAAAATTGTTTTTAATCTCAACAAAATCTCAAATTAAAACAAAATCTGAAATTAGAATGTCAAAAATTCCAAGATTCATATATCAAACTCGAAACAATCAAAAACTATTAACCGTTGTTACAAACAAATATGAAAGTATCATTCAACTCTCACTAAACCATCAAAATCTCCCTACCCAAACGAGTGCGTATTTGAACTGCTCGGCTAAGGTGCGATGAATAGCATGACAAACGTGCTCGACGCTGACACCTCTCCTCAATATCAATCCATCATCAAAGTCTGGCGGCTGACCTGGTTTTTTGGTGTACACTCGAATCAGGGACAGATACTCCCACAAAACTTCCAGCAAGTAGTCGAGATTCAATTTCATATTGCAACTGCAAACAAATAATAACAACAGCATTCAAATTCCATTGAACATTAAATTGGCAAAGTGAACGAGTCAAAAATAAATGAATGATACCTAACTACGATGCTGTTGGGCTGGCGCGCTATCCTGTCGACTTCTTCAATGGAGATTTGATCGATTTTGTTGTAGACGTAGAGGCAGGGGAGGTAGACACGGTTGGCGTTGATGACGTCAATGAGCTCGTCGGCGCCGCAGTCCTCACGGAAGAGGACTTCGGCGTTGAAGATTTTGTACTCATGCAGGATCATCTGTACGAGCTTCTCGTCGACCTTGGTGAGGGGGCAGGTAGAGTTGAAGGAAAGACCGCCACCTTTTTTCACCTTGTAGTAGATGTTGGGTTTCTGCTTGTTGAGCCTTATGCCCACCGACTCGAGCTCCTTCTCCAGCAGCTGCCTCTGGACATCCTGTTTGGTAGCATCCAGCATCATCAGCACCAGGTCCGCCGTGCGGGCCACCGCTATCACTTGTCGCCCTCTGCCTTTGCCCTTTTACACAATTCGATACATTTGTTATCAATAACATACTTTTACGATCATGAAGTCACAAGATTTGGTGAACAAGATCATTATAAAAATAAAATAGCAATGATTTGGAGGAGATCCAATGCCCAAGTACACCAATTCAGAGCTGAATTATTTCAGGTGTGGAGTAGTGGAGAGTTATCGTCAGGGATACCTGAGAGGCACCCTCGATGATACCAGGCAAGTCAAGAAGTTGGATGTTGGCGCCTTTGTACTCGATGACGCCGGGTATGCAGGTGAGAGTAGTGAACTCATAAGAGGCAGCTTCGGACTCGGTGTGTGTAAGGGTGCTGAGGAGAGTGGACTTTCCAACCGAAGGGAAGCCGATCAAAGCCACTCGCGCATCTCCGGACTTCAGTACATCGAAACCCTCGCCTTTTTCTGACTTTTTAGTAGGCTCCAGGAGCTGCGAGCGATACTTAGCCAACTTTGCTTTTAGCAGGCCCAGATGGTACTCGGTCGCTGTAAACCAAAGTCTATGTTGAAAATATTTCGAAATTCGTAAAATTTGAGATTTAAAAGTCGAAATTAAACAATTGTTTGAAAAGTGAATTTTTGAGATACATTGCATTTTCCAGATGATGAATTTTCAATGCAACCTAGAATTAGGTGTTGGAAATTTTCTGATTCAACCATTTTTCTAATTATTTGATTACATTTGTCAATTTTGAAAACTGACAAATTAATTTTGAAATTGACAAATCGATTGAAAAATTTAATAAACTTTTGAATTGTCATAATTTTTTTTTAATTTTAAATATTTTTAGATCGAACTGTCACATTTATAAGTCAAGGTCATTTGGTCACCCAAAATAAATGAAAAATTTGAGGATTGCCCAGTAAATTGGACCCTCGCTAATAAATTACAACATATGTAAATGTCAACGATGTTGACAAAAGTTCAGGTTACCTTTGTTTTTTTGTGTCCTGGCGATTTCCTTCTCAATTTCTGAGATTTTTTCCAGGATCCCCATCTTTGCTTTTTGTTTAACGTCGTAGCGACGAAAACAAAATCACGATTAAATTATTAAACAAATTATTGTTTTTCGGCTTTTGCCATTTGCGGTTGTATTTCAGTGTGCAAATTTTCGCATATTTGGTGATATTTGGGCATACACCGTTGGTACACTTGGCATTCAATCGAGACTATCGATTATCGTCGTCTCGATCGTCTCGATTATTATGTAAAGAGAGAGAGAGAGAGAGATAATAAAAGAAAATGAGAAATCAAGAAACTCAAAATAATCAAAGCAAATCAAAGTGGATCAGAGTGACGTGTAGTGACGTGGGCTGCGATTCGCGAAATTTTAATACAAATTATTTAATTCAAATTGTTGGTGTTGTTTTATGCGGTAGTAGTGCTGTATATCCCAACATCGATTGTTCCGACAAGAAAATATTGATCGCCCGCAAGAGAAGAACGAGTCTGCGAAAAAGGGACCGAACAATCAACAACGCTGTGAAGGGCGGATTTATTCTGATTTTTACTGATTTACACTTAAAAAAGATCGTGATGTCGTCGCGCGTTGTCGTTGCTGCGGCTGCAACCTGAAATCACGATTCGCAGCTCACATCATATAGCGTGGGAAAATTCGTTCGGATCAATTCAAGGTTCGTGACTCCCTTGGAAATTCCTATTCATTTCATTTTCGACACTTCCCGAATTGTTTTAAGTTCCCGGGATTTCTCAAGATTCGGTGAATTGTAATCCTAAAATCGTGAGGAATTTTTTGAAGATATTTTGATTCGTTAATTTTTGCGAATAATGAAGCTGGACATGTGAAAATAACGAAAATCCAGAGTTTGACAATTGGGACGTAAGTTTGGTGGATATTGATTTTTGGATGATTTATGGAAGAAATGTATTTGACAGTAGGCTGTAAATTGTCAGAGTTCAAAAGGTCGATTTTTGTGATAAGGAATGTACTTGCTGACAGCTTTAATATTTAATTGTCATAATGGTCGGTGTTGTCAATCTGAATTTGGGATTGTCAGATTGTGAAAGATTGGACTTATTTTATTGACAGTTCGTAATTTTGGTATTAATTTGGGAAAAAATGTAAGTCAAATTGATTTTTACATTTGAAAAGATTGAGAATTGGGAAAATGTGTTACTTTTGAAATGTTTTACAATTCAAAACAAATTCATAATTATTTTTTTTCATTTTTTTACAAGTAATGAAACTTTCAGATCCGAAAATTGGAATTCATGTTCTATATTCAAGAATTAATTTAAACTTTTCAGTAATTTTTAATGCCATTCTAATTTTTAAGCATTTACAATCATTATAATCTTATTCTATCAATTTCATACATTTTTTTCAGGAATTCCAGACTCGTTCAGCAAACATGGCTATGACTCCAGGTAATAATTTCTCTATTTCCAGTGGAACTTTTTTCTAGAATTATTGAAAAAAAAAATGGAAAAATATAAAATCCATAAGAAAATTTGACAAAATCAGAATTAGAAATAAATTCCGGTCCATAACAAAATGTAAATAATAATTAATGTATCAAAAAAAATGTCTTCTACTTACGATCATTAGAATTTTCATTGGTTTTTTCATTAGAAGATTGAGCTGATTGTAAATTGAAAAATAATCTGTTTTTAGGGACGGATCCTTGGGTTGTACAACCCCAAGAACTAGCGCGTTTCCGAAAACAGTTCGAGTCCCTGAAACCAATGAACGGTGTCGTCACTGGTGAACAAGCCAAAGGTTTTTTGCTGCAGTCCCAATTGCCACCTCCAACTCTTGGACAAATATGGTACACCACACGATTCATAAAATTATTCAATGTTTCGAGTATGAAATTTTTCATTTTTAACAATAAAATTCTAAAGATGACAAGTTATAGACTTTGCATCTTACAACATCGAGATTTTGATATTATAATTAATCGAATCATTAAAAATGGTTGATTAATTAGGAATCTGTGATTTTAGGGCACTTTCGGACACCGACGCAGATGGAAAAATGAACATCAACGAATTTGCCATTGCCTGCAAATTGATAACATTAAAACTTCGTGGCTTCGAAATTCCACCAGCGCTTCCTCCAGTTTTAATTCAAAGTCTGCAAGCTTTTTTGCCTGGTAAATGCAGTAAAGATATAAGTGCATTCACAGTCATAATAAAATGATTCTAACAAACAGATTAATTTAGTAAATTTTGAATTATACTTGAGCTTAATTTGAGTTGAACAGATTTAAGCGTGGATATCATCTCGAAATGAAGATGTTCTCCCGTAATAATAATTTTGTTGGTAAAATCAATGAAATATTTTTCATCCTCCAGTTATCAGCACAACGCCAGTAGCTGCAGTGCCAGCAGTTCCAGTAACGCCAATGCCAATAATACCACCACCTTCAGCTGCCGTCATCATACGTCCACCAGTTCCGCCGATACCAACAGCCATGGGTACATTTTTTTAACCTAATTTCATCGAGAAAAAAACAGATAAAAAATTAGCAGACTTTGCAACTAGTGTATAAACGATTTTTCAATGAATATGAAGTTTCCAAAAGTTGAAAAATTATGTTTACACTACTTACAAACTTCATTTTTTCGTAAGACGTGGAAAAATTGCATGTGAAAAATAACAACAGTGCAAAAAGATATGCACTTTTTTCACGGCGTTGAAAAATAGTATATAGTGCCACAAATTGAAAAATCGTGCTTTTTCAACGCGTGGCGTATGCTTATTTTTTTATAATTCGGAAAAAATTTCTGTTTTTCATAATCTTTTGCATGTAAAAAAAAATGATCGATTTTGACACGAGTGAAAAAAAAAATGTTCATTTTAGACAGGTGAACAAATTGGTCACTTTTTAAATGCAGAACAGCGGAAAATACTAGCATTTTTTAGAAAATTATAGAAAAACGCAGAATTTGAAATGTACAAAATTTCATTCGTCATAACACAGATGAGTGAGAGTCCTTTAAATTGCCTTATTAATCTGTACTTTGCAATAGTAACACTGTCTCTCAACGCTTAAATTTCCTCTACAAAATGCGAATTAACATTAATTAAACACAGCGTCTCGGCAAAATAGACAGAATGCCATCCTCTCTACCACCACACAACACTCGACCTGCGCGCCCAAAGCACCCGCTCGACCTGCACCCCCTGTCATTGGTAGGTCATCGTCCATCGTGACAATCCATGTTTTTCTCGTTTTTTTTATTTTTTTTTTTTTTTTTTTATTTTTTTTTATTTTTTTTTTTTTGCTTTTAATTTTTTTTTGTGTTGTTTAATTTTTTTTAACTTTTATCTATATTTTGAACTTCAATCAAAATGCTGTCGGTAGTATCGAAAAAAATTTTCGGAAGTTGGCAAATTTGTATGCATTACACTATTTGCGATTCACATTTTTATATAAAACGTGGAAAAAGTGCACTTGAGACACGAAAGCAGTGGAAAAAAATTGCGCACTTTTTCCAATGCTTTGGAAAAATAATTTAAATAGTACTTTTCATTATTTCAAACATTTGAATCTCAGAAAGCCAGTGAAAAGTACTATACAGGTTCACAGGATTTAGCAGCAGTTATTTTGTACTATTAAGTACGTTTTTCGCTGTTTATATGCTGATTCTGCTTTGTTGCGCTATCTTTGTCATTTTATTGAGACTCGGAAAAAAATACGACACTCACGGGTCACTTGAAAAATTTTCCGCCCGCTCGTCGCTATATTGGGCGCGGGCGAAAATAAAATGAGTCCAGATCGTAAAGTTCAGAATTCTGGACATTATTTTACGTTCGAAACATTGAGATTCTGAAAAATTCCGCACCCGGAAAAAATTGAATTCTACTCCCCTGAGTGTCGCAGTCAGATAACGATAACGAATTTCTTTAACATCGATGCATATTTACATAATCAATTTTTTATAATCTCATCAACATGTGCAATACTTGGTGTGAGCCTCTTTTCTCTGATGAAACTTATTGTCCATTTTACCCATCTACATGTGGTCAATCCAATTTGTTTGTTGCTTTGACATTGTCATGCCGCAAATTTGGAATCGCTGCTACAGCACCTCCGCCGCAAAGACCGACTCCTCCGGGAAGTATTGGTACGATTTTCAATTGCTAGTTTTCGAGCTCTTGTGCTTTTCGCTTTTCACTGTCCGCCTTCTCGGGAATGTTCTGGGTCGCTGTGATTCTTCTAGTTTTGTATATATTCTTCTTTTTTGTTCTGTCTACTGTGTGTTTTTTTTTTTTTTTTAATATGACGTATTTCCGTATGGCGCTTTTCTCGAACGAGTAGAAAATGTATCAATGTGAATTTTTTTCGTGTTTTTCGTTTTTCAATAAAGAGTGAAATTAGAATACCAAAACAAAAATTTATCGATTTTCCTCGATGATAGTCATTTGGGTTTTTTAAATTAATGTGGAATAAGTACTTAAGTAAAATGTTTTTTCAGGTCCAACATTCGTGGCTTCAACAGGAGGCCCGCCGCCAAAACCTGCGCCGCCTTCTTTTCCAAACAGTCCTACTATGCAGTCTTCAGCGAGCCCTTTGGCTGCGGCATCTAATATAGGTTCTAATATTTGATTTATTGAAAAAACTAAGCAATATATTGTCTAGACAAACTTTTCCACAATGAAAAGAAACAAAAAAATCCAGTTTCTCGAAATAATACATGAGGAAAAAGTTTACTGAATAAGAAACGTTCGAAATTTCGTGCGCTCAAGTTATTTAACTCAAGTACGCACCTACTGTCGGACAAAAAAAATGTATCAATCATCAATTAATTTTTTGTAGGAGGAATCGCAGCTATAGCGCCACTCAACACAAACCCATCACCACTAGCAGCTTTTGGCATGGGACCCGCAGTGCCAATGCAACAAATCTCTGGAATCGCGCCCCCAACAATGA
>JAPYZK010001089.1:0-25029 GCA_030522785.1 Platygaster equestris | reverse complement strand
CTGAATATTTTGTTCGATGCACGCCGCTGGTTAAAACGGATACATTTGTCAAGTCAACGTTTCGTCAATTATATAGTCCTTACGCGCTTTTCACAATGGGCTCTCTTGCGCAATTTCACTTTTTCCGCGAAAATCGGTATAGACTCGGTTGCATTCCTCAGACTGCGCTTCTTAAGGAGCTGTCTGTCTATAAAGGACGCGGTCCCGGAGATAATTACTCCGTGGAAAATCTTGCATTGTGGTGCCGCAAGTGCGCCAGCCTTTGCTGATGTGAGGCAACGGCTCGCCCATTGTGCGCCTCCCCCTTATGTGCATACTACATTTTACTCTTTTCCTCTCCAGACGGAGAATTACGAAGCCATTCTTCATATTTGCAACATTTTCTCCAAGTTTCATTGAAAATTGTACAAAAGAAGCACAATTGCGGACGTTCCGAATTGAGATGGACGAACCATTTTGCCGTACTAATTTTGAAAAGCGATGTATTTCCGTTAAGGGTTAAATTTCTTATGAGAGAATGAGAAAATGACTTTTATTGCCAGAGATATCGCTTTTTTAAATTTGGACAGGACAGGCAGCATGCGTAGGTCGAAATTTTCGAAATTCTTCAAACTTTGCAAAATTTAAAATCTGTGTGTACAGAACTTCAAAATTTTTAATATTGATGCACCTAAAATTTCAGAGGTTTTTGATGTGTAAAACTTCGAAACTTTCTGAAATTCTTATGAAAAATTGGAAATTTTAAAATTTTTGAAATTGTCGAAACTTACGGAATTTCATAATTTTTATAAATTCTAACATTACAATCCCTAGAGAAAAAAGTGATGAAACATCTGAAGCATGCCGCGTGTATCGAATGGTAATCGATAATCTATCGAAATCGTGTAATGCGCTCACTTCAATGCGGTGGTTCTAACGGTTCGTGATTTGTGCGCGAGTTTCGAATTTTGATGATTCAGAATAATTGTCGAGATCATTGTTGCTGACAATAACAAATGTTACAATCGTTATTTTGGTTTCGGAATTGATTTTTATTAACGGAAATTGATCGAAATTGATGGAAATAAACAGTAATTGGTTAGAATTCATAAGGATTCATGAGAATTTATACAAATTGATGGAAATATATGGGAATATCCGTAGCAATAGATAAGAATTCATGGCAATCGATGGAAATTGTTATGAATCGATGAAAATAAATAAAGTCGATATAGTGATTGATGGGGTTTCATAGAAATGCATAGGAATTGATGGAAACTTATGGGAATTGTTATAAATTGATAGAAATTGATGGGAATTGATTGAGAAATTATGGGAAGAATGTAAATCAATAGCAATAATTGACGGGAATTTACAGGAATCCATAAAAATTGATGGAAGTGAATTGGAATCGATTGCGATTAATTAGGATCGATGGGAGTTGATTGAAATTGATGTAAATGAATAGAAATCAATAGAAATTGATATGAATATTAATGGGGATTCATGGAAATCGGTGAGAATCGATGGGAATAGAATAATCGAGGAGAATAAATGAAAAACTAACAGTAATTGATGGGAATTCATAGGAATCGATTGAAATTAATGGGAATTGATTAGGAATTGATCAGAATTGGACAAAAATTGATAGGAATAAACGTGAATCAATAAGAATTTTACATTTAAACGAATTCATAGAAATCGGAATTGATTAGAAATCATAGGAATTCATGGAAATTAATGGGAATTGGTAGAAATCGATGAAAATTGATAAGAATGAATGGAAACAATAGTATATTATAATTAATGAAAATTAATGGAAATTGATAGGAATTCATAAGAATAAATGGGAATTAATAAAAAATAATGGGAATGGATGGTTAAATCGATAGTCGTTGATAGGAATTTATTGGAATTGACGAAAATTTATATGGGAACTGATAGAAATCGACGAGAATAAATGGAAATCAATAGTGATTGTAGGGAATTCATATTAATTCATAGGACACGATGTATATTAATAGTGCATGATGGATGGGAATTTATATAAATTCTTGAAAATTGATGGGGATTGATTGGAATTGATTAAAATTAATGGGAATCGATTAAATTTGATGGGAACTGATGAAAATTGATGGAAATACATCAAAATTAATGATAATCGGTAGAGATCTATAGGAATCGGGAATTGATAGTAGAAATTGATGAAAATAAATGAAAATCAATAGTAATTGATGGGAATTCATAGGGATCTATAGGAATTTATAGAAATTAGTGGGAATTGATGAAAATTAATGGGAATGGGTAGAAATCGATAGGAATTGTCAGAAATCCACGTATAAAGTATGAAATACCCATTGATATTCGAAATAGCGTGTATAGGAATTATTTAAAGGAATTATAATCATAAAATGCAGACGCGCGTTGCGCGGGCATCATGTCTAGTATTTTCAAAATTGCCAAAGCTTCAAAACTTTCAGGATACAGGACATTCTAAAACCGTCTCGTTAACTTCTAAATCACAAAACTTCGAAATTTCAAAAATTCCAAAATTTACGGAACTCGAAATTTTCCAAAATTTTGTATAGAAAAAAATGTGCCTGACTGAAATATTGTCTAGCTCGTTTCAGAAGCTCTACATTTGTTGAAAAATTATTATTACACTAGTTGCGAAATGTGTACTTTGAAAGTTGGACACGCTTTTGCGGTGGCCGGAGGCTGCTGTATGCATCAGTCGTGGGAGACAGGTAGTCCGCTTCCGGCCAAAACGGGCCATTGTGTCTGACTTGTCTTCTTCTTCTTCTCGCGTTTATGTGTACATGCACATATATTACATGTATACGCGCGTCTCTTTTTCTCCGCATTGTATATATTATTATGCATGCCTTTCACATCTCCCTTTCACCTTTTTTTCATTTTTTCGAACTTTTTTCGTGGGCTTGGTCCAGCAAGATTTTTGGTTTCTCTTTAGAAGCTTTTATATTACATCGTTCATATAATGGCAGATAAAATTTGGTAGGTTTTGTTTTTCATTCTGTGTTGGTTTTTTTTATGAAGACGAATTGAAGACTCAAATTTATGCGAAAGTTCGAATTTTGAATTTTTATTATGTAGGTTAATTATTCCTATTCAGTATTTTCGGAATTTTAATTCCGAAAGTAGTGACAGTTATGACAGACATAAGTATTGTATGAAAATGTCATTACGTGTATGTAATGTATGTTAATATAAGTTTAAAATATTCATCAGAAATTATTAAAATTGTTTGAATTCTTGAAATTTTGAAAAGAGTTTTCAAATTTTGCAAGTTGCTGGGTATTTTCATAATTTTCAAGTTTCTCGAATTTTGTGGGATTCTAAAAATTTATGAAAGTCTAAAAATCCTGTAAATTTACAGAATTCACAAAATTTGAAAAATGCTTATAATTTTCCAAGACTTTCGGAATCTTGAACATTTTGAAATAATCAAGATTTTAAGAAAAATTTTCAGAATTATCGAAATTCTCAATAATTTAAAAACTCCCAAAGCTAACAAAATCAAAAAATTCTTAAAATTTTCGAAATTTTGTAATGTTCAAAATTTTAGAATTCGTCGAGTTCCTTAGAATTTTCAAAATTTTCCAGTTTCTCAAATTTTTCGTCCTCAAAATTTACAAAATTTTGAGAAGGCTGTGTGAGTCTAAAAATTTCATGAATTTTCAGAGTTCACAAAATTCACAAAACTCTCCAAATTCCCAAAGACTTTCGACATCTTCAAAATTTCGAGAAAAATTTCCGGAATTCTCAAAACTCTCAATAACTTAAAAACTCCCAAAACTTTCGAAATTCTCAAAATTATCATAACTTACAAAAATTTTCAAATTTAAAAAATTACCTCAAAGTTTCCAAAAACCTCTAAGTTCGAAGGAAACAAAATTTTCGAATTTGATTTCGAAAATTTGAGTGACGCAGAGAAATACTTTGTTGTTTCGAAATTTTTCACATATTCAAAGAAATTCTCCGATGTAACAAAAAATAGTACTCGAGAACTCTTTCAAACATATAGGTATTAGAAATTTCAATGTTTAAAAGTTACTGGGAAATTGCAGAAAAATTTCAGAAAATCCATGAGAATTTCCCACGTTCTGCCATTTTTCAAAAATTAGTGTTTAGTAATCGAGTCTTCAAAGACAAAAAGCGCGATTCACGAAAAGGGAAACGAGCGAAACAGCAGCCGTGGTAGCAACAAGGAACAGGTACACATAATGTATATTTATGGGACACATGCACGCATGCCAGAAAGACATCTGTCTAGTAGGGTGAAAGGTCCGATGATATTGCTGCAGCATGGACAAAGCCACGCACCTTTCGCACATTTTTCGCCTTTTTTACTATAGTTATAATATTTCAATCTTCGATTAGTATAAGTATAGTAAGTATTATATAATATATAGTGTAGTATAGTATATAGTATAGTATAGTATATTATAGCATGTTATAGTATAGTATATAGTATAGTATATATTATAGTATAGTATATAGTATAGTACATAGTATATATAGTACAGTATAGTATAATAAGTATCGAAATTAAAAAATTTCCGAATTTTCGAACGTGCAAGATTCCTCAGTCATCGAACTTCCACATTTCCGAATTTTTTTAATTTTTCGTAATAAATCGTAATCATCATCAATTTCCTCTGATATCGAAAAATCCATGACTTCAAATTAAGTGTGTACTGCTTATAAAATTCCCTTTTCGAAAAAAGCGGCTCTTTTCAAAAGATTCTGCGACATGGACCAAAATACCAATGACGTGTCGCAAGTCAAACATGGGCTCGGTTCCAAACTCGTCAAACAAAAACGATCTAATCTCGCGCTATCGGGGATCGTGAGCTACACATGTGTTATTAGCCCGCAGCATCTCGGAAACCGGAGAACGCCCAAGGCTTTCGGCTCATCTTTTTTTTTCACACCTTTTTTCTCCACCGCTTTTATCTTATCTCCGGCCTGTCTGATATCTCGCGATGTCGCTCGAAAAATAATCATCGATTGTTCCAGTCTCTCGCGTTTGTTTGCCTTTTCCCGACAGACCATTTTCCGCGAGCTATTTGCACGCGAATTCGTACGTAAATTTTAACGGTTTACGATTTTTGCATGCAATTCGGAATATTTTATATTTTTTGGAGTTTTTTTACTCGCTGGTAATTTTGAGGGTTCGTTGGAGGGGTTGGAGATTTTTGAATATTTTTGTGTATTTTGAAGGGTTTTGGAGAATTTTTCAGACATTTTTGGGATTTGGGAATATTTTTTTTTTTTTTTTTTTTAAGTATAGTTTCTTCGAAGTTTGGTATGTTTATAAGTTTTGTGTAATTACGTTATACAAAGTTACGATATTTTATTATCATTTTTCATAAAATTCTGCGTTGTACTCCAAAATAGGACGCTTTTTTGGGACATTGAAGCTGCAGTGTCAAAAAAGAAGATACACAAAAACACGTTACGTAAAAAACGAGAATCAAAATTTTATCTTAAACAGCTGGTCATTCGTATTTCAACTGAAAATTCGATTATTTGAACTATATACATTCGTTGTTCTACCGCGAACGAAACTACACTCAGAGAACAGACTCACTAGGATTGAATCAATTTTTTTAGTCGACCCGATTTACATGAAAATGATGATTCAAGTAAACCTTTCGAGGTGATTCGAATAAAATGTAATGTTTTCAACTAATATTATTTATTCCCATGGACCAAGGATTGTTTTCGTGTTAAATAAACAAATTTTTTTCATCTCAATGATGTTTTTTAGTCAGTACAACTAATCTTACTTGATCAATTGCAACGAATTATTGCCGATTCGACACAAATCATTAATTGCTATCAACTACGTATTTTTTTTATATGAACTAAATTAGTTCAGCAGTTTGGTGAAATTTTAAGTTAACACAACTCATGTTATCTATTCAAGTACGACAATAATTATTCCATTTCAGCAGTATTATTAATTTTATTTTTATCTATGTATTCAAAAAAACTACATGGCTGCACTTTTCCCTCGTTATAACAGAGGAAATTAATATTACATAAATATGTTTTCCTCAGCCCGAATAAAACATTTATTCGTTCCAACTAATCATTTTCGAATAAATAAATTTACTCGAGTTGAAAAAAAATTTTTAAGGTGCATATACAACTAAATTTATTTATTCAATTTTAGTAAGTTTTATTCATTGGCAAACAACTTTTCTCTGAGTGATAGTTTTCTCAAGTCGAAATAATCAAATTTTCACCATTCCAAATAGTATCGAACGACTCACTTTTTTATAAGTAGAATAATTGTTTTTCGAGATATCTGACTTGATGAAATTTAAATATTCAACATGAAATATTTACTATGAATAATTAACAAATTATTTGAAATATATTATTACTAGTGAATATTTAACAAATCATTATATTTTTAAAACTGGACACGCTTTTAGTTAATGTACTGTACAATGACGTCACAATGCGCTGCAGCCTCTGTATCCGTTCAGGTACAAAACGCAGCCGTTAAAAGTCGACTTTTTTTGCGAACATAAATCTTATGGGTCATCTCAAGTGAAAGAGTTAAAGGCGAAAAAATGCAGGTAGAAAAATTAATTTGCATATCCTGGTCCTTTGCTTCGTCGCAAAGTGACCGAATTTTTTTTTCTTTTTTTTTCAAAATCCGATCGAGCATTGACTTCTTAGTTTCTAAGATAAATAAACAGTATAATATATGGAATTATACTCAAATCAATGATAATTTACGTGTCAATGAATTAATTTGTTGGGATGATAAATTTATTAGAATTAGGGGCGAACGCAAGGGAGGGGGAGATGTGGGGGTTGAAATTATAATATTCAAGTTACGAAATATGGAAACTGAAAACGTCGTAATTGTGAAATTTCAAGTCTTCCAGACTTGAGAATCGCAAAATTTGGAAATTGCAGAAATCAAGCCCGTAGCTAGGGAGGGGGCTGAGAGGGCTGAAGCCCTCCCCGAAATTCTGGAAAATTTGAAAAATCTAGCACGGCATAAAAAAGTATACTTTGAACAAAATGTTTAAAAAATACTGATTTTGCAAGTGTCAAAATTTTCGAGAAACTTGATAATTTTTAACATTTTCAACATTTCAAGGTTTTCAACAATTTGGGGAATTTTGGGAGTTTGGAGGATTTCGAGAATTTTAGATGTTTTTAGAAGTTTGAAAATTTCAAAATTTCAAAAATTTTGGAAATTTCGAAGTTGTCAGAAAGTTTTGAAATTCTGAAACTGCATAATATTTTCATAACTCTTGAAATTACGAAAATTTTACATATTCTTAACATTTCGAGAAACTTAATAATTTGGGATATTTCTACATTTCAAGATTTTTAACAATTTTGAGAATTTTCGAAAACTGAAGTATTTTAAGAGTTTCGGAAATTATTGGAATTCTTAAAACTTCAAGAATTTCAAAATTTTCGTAAATTTCAGAGATTTGTGAAATTTCCTAAAATTCTGAAAATGTACAATATTTTCATAATTCTTGAAATTACTAACATTTTACGAATTCTTACCATTTCGAGAAACTTAATAATATGGGATATTTCTAAAATTTCAAAATTTTGAACAATTTTGATAATTTCCGAAAACTGAAGTATTTTAAGACTTTCGGAAATTATTGGAATCCTGAAAACTTGAAGAATTTCAAAATTTTCGTACATTTCAGAGATTTGTAAAAGTTTCAAGTATTCTGAAAATTTACAATATTTTTATTATTCTTAAAATTACTAAAATTTTACGTATTCTTCACATTTCGAGAAACTTGATCATTCGGAACATTTCAAGATTTTTAATAATTCAGAAAATTTCGAAACTTTTTAGTATTTTTTTCACAATAAGCTCCAAAAATGTGAGAAATTTCAGAGATTTAAAAAAGTTTTAAAAAATTTGAGAATTAAGACAGTTTCGATAATACCGAAATTTGGAAAATTTCACGAATGTCCAAAATTTCGAGAAACTTTTGTTTAGTTGGAACATTTTCATGATATTTCAAGATTTTCGACTATTTTGACGAATTTCGAAGTTTAAAGGATTTTCGAAATTTTCAAACTTTTTGGAATTTTCAAAATTTTCAGAATTCCGACAATTTTTATAATTTCAGATTTAAAATTCACAATACTTCGATAATTATTGAAACTCCGAAAATATTACGAATTCCTGAAACTTTGAGAAACTTGAATTATTTAGACATTTTGAACATTCCAAGATTCTCAACAATTTCACGAATTTCCAAAGTTTGGAGTATTTCAAGAATTCCAAAAGTTCGGAGAATTTAGACGTTTTAAAGAATTTCAAACATTTTGCAAATTTCAGTGATTTGGAAGAGATCAGAAAGTTCTGAAAATTCTAAGAATTCATGAAATTTTCATAATTCCCCAACAAAACTTGACTTTTCAAACGTGTTAGATGAATTTCGAGTAAAAATCACCTCAGCCCCCTCCGAACGACATTTCTGGTTACGTCCTTGGCAGAAATTGATCATTCCGACTTCCAAACCTAGAAAAGTTTACCTATTCAAAGTTCAAATTTCGAGCCACCCCTCTAAATTCAGAGCCCTCTCCCTAGATATAATTTATGGACGATCCCTACTATAAATTTTGAAAACGTTCATACAAATTGTCAATAACTCCGTTAATTTCGCGAATTGGGTACAAAAATGGCACAGGAAATATCTCGCAATTCCATGAGTAATCCTCAGTGTACCGTTGTTACGGTGACTTTGGGACACCCCGTATATCCGCGATCGTGATCGGAAAAAGCAAGAAAAAGGGAACGCGATAGTCCTCCGATGATAGTGCTCCCGCGAAAGGGGGCGGAAAGGCGGGGGAAGCGCGCAACGCAGAGTCTGCCTCGGTGCCGGCATGAAGCGAGCGTACGTAACGTGTACTGTACAGAGCGCGGAGGGGGCAGGACCACGCAAATAGAGTAGAGAGGAGAGAGGCCGCGCGGTGGGGATGATGGTCGGCGAGACTCGGCCAAAGTGGGGGAGATGATGATCCGCGGGTTAAAGAAATTGTCAGGTCGGAGATGGCCAGAAGCCAGTTCTCGGCACGCTTCGCTCAGCTTCGCTCGCGACCTTCTCGTCGCTCCCTCGTTCGGTACAGTGCCGCTACGAAACGCGATCGCGATCGAATCACCCCCAAATTGGTGCTAACGAAACCCTGAAAAGTGCAGTGTTGAGTGATACCGATTCACCTAGGATTGCCAGTTGTCACCTTGATCTGCTGAAATTCGAATTCGAATTTCTGGATGCGGTTACAGGGAGGGGGAAAGCACTCCCCGATGCCGAGTCATGAATTATGAAGGTACGATAATGGGAGATAAAATATAAAAATATTTTTCTTTTTTCTTCGAGTTTTCGAAAAGTGACTGGGGGTGAAAATTTTACTGTGGTATCAGAGTTCGCGTAACTTTTTTTTTTTTAGAAACACTTTACGAATGTGGAAAAGTTATAGGAATAATTGGCCTAGGGTAGGAAAATATAGATCGGATTGTTAGGGTGTACGTGGCTTAACGGAGGCGTTTCATTGAGCCACGTAATCACGATCTGCATTGTTATCGCGAAAGTGAAAAGCCCGCGGAAAATCGGAAAAATGAAGACTTCCCAGAAGTCGGCCCAAAATGTTTTATTCGATTTCTTTAGTTGAATGTTGTGCCTATGCGAAATTTCGGGACTCTAGGAGTGGAAAATGGGAAAATTTGTCCAGTATAATTTTCGCGGGGTGGCCAAGTCCAAGGTTGCCAGGGCTACAGCTCTGGAAACACACTAACCGAGCGCCATCTTTGCTCTCCCACGGCGTGGGCGGGTGCATCTCGAGGGAGAAAGGGCGACGAGATGCCGGCCAATCAGCGACGCCCCCGCCACCCAGCATCCCGTTTCGCCATTACCTCCCCCTTTTTCTACTTCCTTTATTTTTTACCCCATTTCACATGGTATCTGGCTCGCCATCCCTCGAACCATCGATCGGGGGTGGTTTTTACGCTTCTACCAGGGAAAAAAGTTGGGGTTGTCTGGTAGTTTCGGGGCAGGTTTCAGGGTTCAAGTTTTCCTTGGAATATTCATTGAAGGGAGGATTTTCTTTTCATCTTCTGAGAAGGGAGGTCGAGTTTATGTGGGGTCGTTTCAGGGATTGGGTTTCAGAATTCAGTGCCGAATCATGGCCGGAAGGAGAATTTTTTTAGTTCTTTCGGGAAAGAAGGTCGGGTTTGTAGGGTAGTTTCAGGACTGACGTTTCATATTTCAACTATTGAATGGATGGGAAATTGATTACTTTTTCTGTCGAGTTTCTTTGGTCGTTTCAGGGCTTGGATTTCAGAATTCACTGGAACCATCGATCGGAGGAAGAATTTCCGGATTCTATGAATTTTTTAGAGTTCGTTTTCACTTGGGAGAGACTTGAAATACAGTCACTCCAATTTGGAGTGGGGCTTCACTCTAAAAAAGGGAAAAGTCGTTTCAAAGGAGTGAAATTTCACCTTTTATACAGTTGAATTTCACTCCTTTAGACTGGATCGTGAATCTGGATTTGGTTTCAAGGTTCACTCTTTGAATTCCTCCAAGTGAATTTTCACTCCACGTAGAGTGAAAGTACTGTCACGAGAATGAAAACTCGCTCTAATATAGTGTGAATTCCACACTAAAAGAGTCGATTATCTATTATTGGAACATTGATTCTCATTCCTAATCTAGAGTTCCAGCCAGTTTGTTAAAAAAGGGAAATTCAACTCTATAAAAGGTGAAATTTAACTCTTTTGGAGTGATTTTCACTCTTTCACAATGGTTAGAGGATTAGTATTTTGATCTCATCCGGAATAAAAATTCACTCTAATCAAGCCAGAAAGTAAGCTTTCCTGGAACCAGCGATCAAAGGGATGATTTTTTTCCCTCTTCTGGAGGTCTTGACTTTGTCCGGTAGTTTCATGATTTCAAAAGTAGTTTCTCTAAATTTATGAGTGGAATTTAACTCAATTTGAGGGAAAATTCTGCGAATCAAGCTTTAATAAAAATTTCTCTTGAAATGGGATGTATAACTTCGCTCGTTTTAGAGTCATATTCCACTCTAAAAAAACATTATGGAATTACAATAAAAGTGTCAAGTGAAATATTGTTCTCAAACGAGTGTAATTTTACTTATTTTGAGTAAAATTCCCATTCAGTCTTGATTTGCAGAATTTTCACTCGAATGAATTAAACTTTATTCGCTCGAAGAAATTGGGAGAGTAAGATTTCATCCTTTTTTTTTATCACTCGATCGAAGAAAGAGTGTCCTTATCACTTTTTCCGAGGAAGAAGGTCATGTAGTAGATTAAGGACTGAGTTTCCAGAGTTTTTTATTCAGAAAGAGGTTTTTGGTCTTTCGTTTCGGGAAGAGGTCGAGGTTATTGGCTCATTTGGAATTGAGGCTCGACGGTTTGATCCTACTATCTGGAAATTCTTTATATTGCAGTTAATTTTTTGGATCAGTTAATATCATTCCGATAGAAAATGAGTCAAATCGATAATATTTTAAATTGTTTTTAGTAGAATCAGTATATCGAAAAATGACATGACGAATTAATGGAATACAGATAAAATCAAATGTGCAAGTTTTATTCATTTCATATGTTGAAATTTTCAATTTAAACAAAAAATTTTCAAGTAATTGTTAATTTTACGTTTTCAATTTATCTGTAAGAAATGGTGACTGTCGAATCTTTCAATTTTAAAATTGAAAATTTGGATGTTTCGAATAGTAAACTATTTTAAGTTGGACGTTGAAATTTTCTATTCTTTTGATTTTCAAATTTTTCGATTATCAAAATTGGAAGGCTTGCAATTTTACAAGTTTCATACATTTTCAATTTCCATATTTCGTAATTTGAAAATTTTATTTGAAAAATATCAAATAATGCCATTTTCAAGACATTGATTTTGTCTTATAAATTTTTGTCATCTTTTCGGTGAAATTCAAACTTCTGGACTTGGTTTTCCTTCAAAAATGCACTAAATATTAATATAAAGCACGTTGAAACATAGAAAATTTCAGATTCCAATGTAGAAATTTTTAATTTTTCATTTTTAATTTTCAAAATACTAAACATATTACTTAAAATTCTAAGTTCGATACATTAAATACTTCAGATTCTAAATAAAAATTCTGGATTATACCCATGACCAAATTTTTTGGTATTTAGCTTATAAAAATAATCAATTTTCTTAAAATTTCGGGGGAGGGGGGTGTTTTAACCCCTAAAACCCCCCTTTCGTTCGCCCCTGCGGGCAGTTGAGCGTTTTCCAAGTTGTTGCCACATTAGATGAACCAATTTTTTTTCAATCGAAATGAATCGTCATAAATGTCTTCTCTTTTGCAATATTTCATACCAAATCTGAAAATTCGATAAAATGTGATCATCCATAATTAGTATCCCATAGAATTATTCATAACAAGAGCACGAGAATTATTCTGGATCTACCTCCAACTCAAGCATGAATAATAAATATGAGGACGAATGGACAATGACGATAGTTAGGAAAAACGAATTAATCGATCACGAAGGCTGTACTTCCGATTAATCATTCTTCATCGTGATCTTTTCATGTACAGTATGTTCCATTAATGCCTTCACCTATCGATATATCGATATTGTATCTTGGGTATATTATTTAAAATTACCAAATCATCGGGTTAATGTGATTTTCAATATCTTTCGATTTTACCATTCATTTTCATAAAAATAACCCCAATTTGGACTGATAAAATAAATGTAGCAAAATCGACCAAATTTCGAAGTCCGATTTAACCACATTATAATCCAGAGGTCCTGGGTTCGCCCCCAGCTATGGCAAGAATTTTTTTTTTTTTTTTTTTGGATAACACATTTTTCGCTTGAAAATGGATTGGTGGTATTTCCTCTTGTTTAAATCGTAATTTTTGACCACGTAAATGACTTATACATTTTTACATGCATTCGTTTATCATGTATTTCGGTTACAATCGCACTAAATTCTCTGGTTGTCCCTACTCGATGACGAACAACTATAGGAGTTTATTCATTTTTACCAAAACTTTTTTTCTGCAGTGTAATTTGTCTGATAAGGTTAAAATTTGAGGATGAAAATAAACGATGGATGCGGGGGGCAATTTTTCCGGAAGCTCGAGGAATGCGCGTTTCTCCTTGTTCGGGCTTACGTCATTTGACGCTCGCTCCGATCGCACGTAATGCATTTCTCGGATTCTGCGCTCGTGGGTCGAAAGCATTACGCTCTTCTTACAGGTACTTTCGTCGTCGAGCGTGTCGGGAATCGCCGAGATCGAAGAAACGAAACCCGCAATTTTTCACAATCATAATAATACGACTACATGTTTGGTCAAAACATGGACAGATACTCGTAAAAGTGACTCTGTTACAGTTACCTTTACGCAGGAAAAATTTTCAAGGGGTGTTTTCTAGGAACATGTCTTACATATTTCAAACTATTGATGAATTATTGGTTTTTGAGTAAGTTTTTACGATTTAGAGCAATTTATCTGAAAATCTGTTCGAATCTGGAAAAACATGAAATTACATCGAAATTTTGAGAATTGTGCAATAATTTACATGATTTTTCAAAAATCGGAGGAGATTTGGATGATTTTGCTAGAGGTATAAAACCTCCGTCAAATATCGAATTTCGGAAAGAATTATTTCGAAATTTTTTGGCAGTCCTGGTTATTTTTGAGAATTTTCTTGAATTTCCAATACGACTACATGTTTAGTCAAAACATGGACAGATGCTCGTAAAAGTGACTCTGTTACAGTTACCCTTACGCAGGAAAAAATTTCAGGGGGTGTTTTCCAGGAACATGTCTTACATATTTCAAACGATTGATGAATTATTGGTTTTTGAGTGAGTTTTTACGATTTAGAGCAACTTATCTAAAAATCTGTTCGAATCTGTAAAAACATGAAATTACATGTGCGCAATATTTTCCATGATTCTTCAAAAATCGGAGGAAATTTGGATGATTTTGCTGGAGGTATAAAATCTCCGTCAAATACCGAATTTCGGAAGAAATCATTTCGAAATTTTAAGCAATCCTGGTTATTTTTAAAAATTTTCTTGAATCCTCAATACATGAAAATAATATGATGAAATAAGGTCTTGTACGTACTTTGATTGAAAAACTTGAAATTATTTCTAATCTATTTTATCTTTGGAAGTTTTGGAATTTGATAACATACTTTCAGTGAATTCGATTCTCAGTGTATTCATCTCCTTGGTATTTATTTTTGTTTTCAGTGGCTTCCGAGCGAAATTCGAGCGTCCAACGCGCGATCGAAGCTCTAGATATCATCAGCCCTGTATCCATGGTGAGTTCCTCAACCTTGAATTTTCCCTCACGAATCACCTTTTCGTGAAACGAGAAATTATGCTCGAAAAAAGTGTGTTTTCACGTTAATTTCGAGTCCGTATTGATGCCACATTTTTCCCGATCGTTTTCGAAATTATAATACCGAAAATTATGGTACAAGTTAAAAAATCGCCCATTTTCGAAGTGTTTTCGATAATACGAAAAAACGGCAGTTTTTCCAAATATTTTGCGTGATCAATCATTTGAATTTATTTTTTCTTCTAGTGGAAAAATCTGTTCTTTCTATACAAGTAAAAGATCGATCACTTTTCGTACGCAAAACGGTAAAAAACACTGGCATTCTTTGAAGAGTTATTAAAAAAAAAGATTGTATTTATGAGAAAATAGAGTAATAATGTGTATTCGCTAGAAAAAGTTATAGTTTATAACTTTTTGTATAGTTTTCAAGCATCGATATGACATTTATTATTAATATTCTGTTTACTGGCGTAAATACACACGATTGCGTACATCTCGATTTTTCGAGGATTCTACTTGCGCCACCAGATACATAAATAATAAAATTATTCTGGAATCATTTTTCTCGTTTTTATGTTCTGGTACTCCAATTTCATAATTACTTGCGTGGATTTCTAGGCTTTTCTTTGTTTTGCTTTTTAATTAAAAAAAAATATTGTCAGAAAAAATCATTCATAATTTCATAACTTCGGCGTTACTTTAAATCAATAGCGTACCCGGAGAAAATATTTAAGGGGGGAGGGGGATGGATTACCAAAAAAATGGTCTTTAAAGTCCTCAAAATTTCGAAGTGATAAATCGTTGACTTGAAATTCCAATTTTTGTTGTTAGAAATGGTAATTATAATATTTTGGATTTCAACTTTTCAAATTTCCATGTTTTCTAGAGTAAACTATTCTGGTTTGTGAATATGGAATATTTTGGCTCCCAATGTAAAAATTTTCATTTTTTCTACATTTTTTTATTTTTCCTACAAAAATCGTCTTGAACGTGAAATCAGTATTTTTATATTGATAACAATATTTGGGCATCGATAACAAAAAAAACTATCGAATAGAAAAAAGTTACAAAGACGAAATTTCGAACAAATTGGTATTTATAATTAATAATTATCCATAGCAACACGTATAACTTTTACGGAATGAACGTATATGATTTTGCTGACGCTCTTGGCTGAGAAAATGAAGAAATTTATTAAGTGGACCAAAATTGTTTATTCAGACGAGTAAAGCGTCATTCGATTAATTACATTCCTCATTCGTTCAATGAGAAATTTCTTGACACAATACAAAGAAATATGAATTGTTTTGAAATAATTCCGATTTTGCAATGATTAGTAAATGGAGTCACTTTTTCAAACTGATAAACTGATTCTTACGAGAAATAGTTCAAGAATATAAAAAAATTCAACAAGAGTCGAAAATCATCGAGAACTGATATCCGATTTCGTAAAAAATGGTTTCAATATCCTCAAACAATTCCAACAATAATAAATAAAATTTATCTAGTGATTCCAATTGATTAGTCGATGTATTTTACTGTCTTTAGTTTTCTGAAAAAACAAACTAATTAACAGCAACGATCTTAGCAATTGGAAAACAATATCATATTTTAAATTTGTAACTGTTTCTAAAATGCTGTCTCACGCGGTTAATTGAGAAATCAACCGTATTTTTTATTCTTGACACAAATATCTGGAATTAAAGCAAGTTTTTCTGTAGTTGCGACAAACTGTATTTTTCTCATCCTTTTTTTTATTATTTCAAACATTTGTTCCCGATTTTTCAAAATTCACTAGTATTTTTGAATTTTTCCAAGCTTCTCAGTAAATTCTTCTCGATTTATCAAAACTGAAATTTTTAACAGCTTTTGAGTATTTGTGAAACAATTCTTTTTTTCACGAATTTTAAAAATTATTTATCTTTATAAAATTCTCAACAATTGTAAACTTCTGAAATTTGTCAAAATTTTCGAAAATCGCATCCTTTTTAAAATGTTTTTGAGATTTTCCAAGGTTTGCTTTTTCAAATTAAACGACATCCGAAATTTCAAAAATTCTCGAATTGTTGAAAACAGTAGAAAAAACTGTTATTTTTTCGAGAATTATATAGAGAAAATTCTTTATTCAACGCCCGCGAGAAATGTGTAATTTCGTGGCCCTGCTGAGAGTGGACGAAGTAATGGATTACCTGATTGCTGACGTATGGCATGCGAGTAATGAACTCGTTCGCCCACTAGTGGGCGAATAAGCTGTTCGCCCACACTCTTCTTAACGACCTATAGCTATTTACTCACTCACTCTCAGTTTAGCAAACGTTTACGCACGGATAATGGAGGTTCCACTCGCGTGTTGCCACACTCGCTGCGCTCGTGAGGCAATCTCCACGCTCGAGGAATCTCCTCTTTTTCCCACTAGTCGCACAATATACTATTTTTAACGTTTTGATAGAAGAACAAGTGCCCACGCTAACCCCCGCCCCCCCCCCCCCCCCCCCCCGTCCCCTTATTTCTTATTCAAAAATACGTAAACCCGAAAAAAGGTCATTATTCGCAATTTCGAAAAAAATGGCGATCGCAGGTGACCGGGCGGAGCGGCGGCTTGCTAGTGCAGCAGCCGAGGGACCAGGAAGTGGTGCGCAACCGCGAGCTGCAATATGTGTGCAAAGTTTGCGACAAGGAATTGAATTCCGCGAGTTCCTTGGAGCGACACGCCGCGCTGGTGCACCTGCAGACGACGACGAGCTCCTTCGTCGAGCGGCCCAGGTACAAGTGCCAGTACTGCACGCTGTCGTTCCCGAACAGCGGGACCATGAGCCGACATCTCCGAAGTGCACATCGCGACTTCTCCTCGTCCCCTCCTGGAGGTGCTTGCTACAACAACAGCTTCGGCACGGATTCCGAGGGCCATCACAGTAGCAGCGGCGGCGCCGGCTCCGAGGAAGACGACGAGGAAGTCGAGGAACACAACAACAACGAGATCACCAAGCCTCTGAATTTCACCTGCAAACAGAGTCTGTCTCGTGGGGACAGGAACGACGTGGTGGGGGAGGTGAATATTCAGATTTTATGTTTAATTGTAATTTAAAAATTTAATTAAAAAAAATTGTAATTTAAACTACAAGTTTTATGAAAATTCGTGGGCATTTTTACTTGATTTCTGACTTGAATAAAAAATATGATGATGTGGAAAAGCGCAGAAACTATGAAGGTGGAATTCCTTTGGAATTTGTATATTTTTGTTTAGTATACTTGGAGTTTTATGAAAATTTCCAATTCCTTGTGAGATTATTAGGAATTAGAAGATCTTATCAAATTTTGTGAAGTTGTGTGAGAATCAAAATAATAGGTGTACGAAAAAGTACACGAATTTAGAAAAATTTTTGAATAGTTTTTCGAGATTTCGACATTTTATAAATCTATAGGATTTTGAAAACTTTCGAAATTCATGACGTTTTCAAAATTTTGAAATTTTTCAGAATTCTCGATACTTGCAGACGTTTTTAAATATTGGATTTTTTTTTAATTTTTGAAAATTTCGGAATTCTCAACAATTTTCGGAGTTTTGAAAATTTTTGCAGTCTCTAAAATTATCTGAATATTTTAAATTCGAGAAATTTTCAAATTATTGATCTTCATAAAATTCTCAATATTTGCAAAAATTTTCAAAATTTTTACACTTTTCAAAATTGTCAAAATTTTCTAAATTCTCAACATTTTTGAAATCTTAAAATTCCCAAAAGTCATCATTGTCAAAATTTTCAAGAATTTTGAGAATGTTTGAAATTTAACATATTTTCGAATTTTTCAAAATTCTCGATACTTGCAGGCATTCTTAAGTATTGGAATTTTTTGAAATTTTCAAAATTTATTAAATTCTCAACGATTTTCGGAGTTTTCAAAATTTTTGCAATCTCTAAAATTATCGGAATATTTCGAATTCGTGAAATTTTCAAAATTATTGAATTTCATAAAATTCTTAACATTTGCAAACATTTTCAAAATTTTTACATTTTGCAAAATTGTCAAAATTTTCGAAATTCCCAATATTTTTGAAATCTTAAAATTCCCAAAAGTCAACATTTCCAAAATTTTCAAGAATTTTGGGAATGTTAGAAATTTTCAAAATTTTAGAATTTTTCAAAATTCTCGATACTTGCAGACATTCTTAAGTATTGGAATTTTTTGAAATTTTCGAAAATTTTGGAATTCTCAACAATTTTTAGCATTTTCAAAATTGTTGCTATCTCTAAAGTTAACGGAAATTTCAAATTTGTGAAATTTTCTAATCTTTTGAAATTTTCAAAATTATTCAACTTAATAAAATTCTCAACATTGCAAACATTTTCAGAATTTCTACATTTTTTAAAATTGTCAAAATTTTCGAAATTCCCAACATTTTTGAAATCTTCAAATTCCCAAAAGTCAACATTTTCAAAATTTTCAAGAATTTTGGGAATGTTCGAAATTTTAAAAATTTCAGAATTTTTCAAAATTCTCGATACTTGCAGACATTCTTAATATTGTAATTTTTTAAAATTTTCTAACATTTCGAAATTCCCAACAATTTTCAGAATTTTCTAAATTTTTGCAATCTCTAAAGTTATCGGAAATTTCATATTCGCGAAATTTTCAAAACTTTTGGAAATTTTCAAAATTATTCAACTTAATAAAATTATCAACGTTTGCAAACATTTTCAAAATTTTCGAAATTCCCAACATTCTTGAAATCTTGAAATTCCCAAAAATCAACGTTTTCAAAATTTTCGAACTTTTTTGAAATTCTCAAAATTCTAAGTGTACAAAAAAGTACAAGAAGTTTCTGGATGTTTCAAAATATATTGCTATTTTTGTTCGCAAAATCTACTTCAATCTAGTCCAATTATCATTCACGTTTCATAACAATACATATCCTCAGATCCGGAAAGTACAACGATGCCGCGAAGACGGCTCCGAGAGCCCCGTGCGTGGTTTCCGGGACATGACCTTCGTCGACTTTTCCACGGGAAAGTTCGCCGCAATCGCGAGGAACATTTGCGAGCGCACGCTGCACAGGCCACCGTCGCGCGACGTGCCCCGTTTTCAGTGCCGGAAATGCGCCCGCGGTTTTCCGTGCCAGTCGGCCCTGGAGGCCCACGAACTCGACTGCGGCCGTCCGCCCCGGGTCAGTCAGCCCCAGCGCAACGAGGAGGAGCTCTCCAACACCACCGAGTTCTTCGACGGCCTTCGCCTCCAAAACAAGGCCTCCCTCGAAGCCCGGGAAAGCTCCAAAGACCTCGCCGACATTTCCTCCATCCTTTCCATCGCCGCATCGAGTTCCACGGTTTTGTCCGGATTCCAACCACTGGTAACCACTCAATCATTCGATTTCGATTCAATTCCAAACAAAGAAAGCAAAGCAACGCTCGAATTATACTAAACACCAGAATTCACTCAAATTTCCCAGGGCCAGCAAACAACTCCCGGCACCCAGGAGGTCAAGGTCAACGGTTCGAACTGCTCCTCGGATAACAACTTCCACGACGAGGAGCTCCAGGACGACTTTGCCATCGAGTTTCGACGCATGAAGCTTAAGGGCGAGTTCCCTTGCAAGCTCTGCAGCGCCGTGTTCCCGAACCTGAGGGCCCTGAAGGGCCACAATCGAGCCCACATGAACGTGGCCCCCGGCGAAGCTTACCCCTGCAACATGTGCCCTTACACCAGCACCGACAAGGCCACCCTCCTCAAGCACCTGCGCTCCCACAACGGCGATCGTCCCTACGAATGCACCGAGTGCAATTTCGCTTTCACGACCAAGGCCAACTGCGAGCGCCACGTCCGCAACCGCCACGGCAAGACCAACAAAAAAGATATCCAAAACTACATACTCCAGCACCCCATCGAAGAGAACAATCTGGATACGAGCATGGAGATGATGAGCACTGGTGAGTCGACATGGCCGAAATTATGAACATGAATTGATGCAATTGCATGTGCCCTGGAAGACATGTTTATGCATACGTCATGTAAACGTGATGTAAACAGTGCGTTGTAAACGTTTACATAAAGTTTACATGCGCTTGTGTCCCCTGATTCATGTAAACTTTGTGTAAACAGTTTACATAATATTTAGAAGAAATTTATGTAAACATCGCATACATTGCCGACTGTGGGTAACCGTCGAGTTGGTAACCACAAACATAGCCTCGAATGAGTTGGCATTAGTGATTAATGATAGTTTTTTTACACAAGGAAGTAGCAAATTATGCCGGTAACGTTTATTTACAATTAGAGACCGAATAAACGTATGATTTCGTAGACTTTAGAAATTCTCTAATTGATATTGAAAATACGCATTCTCAATTACATAGGTGCGCTGTACAAGTGAGCTAGACCTCGGGTGCATAATACGAAGGTTGCAGGTTCGAATCCCGCTTCCGTCAACTTTTTTATTCATATTTCAATTTTTCTGTAATATTAGTAAATACGTTGTTTACATAAAATTTATGTAAACATCATATCTACTGTTTATATATCAGACCTTTACATAAATTTCTTGTAAACATAATGTAAACTGTTTACATAAACCGTTTACGAATAGTTTACATGAGTTTGGGGTCGCAAGTGCGTGTAAGCGTTATGTAAACTTTATGTAAACATGTCCACCAGGGTGAATGACAAACTATAACCCTCTTTGCCCCTCTTTGTCCCAGGCGACCCAGTGAGGAAGCCACCGAAACCCGAACCAAAGCCCCAGCCCCCCCAACCTCAGCTGCTCAAAACCCCCTGCAAGCGCTCCTACATGAGCACCTTCGAGAAACCCGAGCTGTACATGCGCCCGGAACTGTTCGCGCCCCCTTTAGCCGAGCAACCCCAAAACCTCTGCGTCGCGAAAATTCAGCGACGCGAACCACCTCTAGTCAAATCCGAGAGCCCGGTACTCCCGCAAGGAGAACACGACAAAGAAGAAGACGAAGAAATGGAGGACTCGCCCCTGGACCTCTCGATGGAGCCTTCGGCCACGAACGCCCTGGATCTCAGCAAGAAAAAACAGCACCAACCGCAACCACCACCATCCCCGGCTCCGTGCCCTTCCCCGGTACCGCCTCCCTACGGCCTCAGCGTCGACCAGATCCTCCTGACCCAGGCCCTGATGCGCCACCAGGTCGGCTCCTACTACGCCAACGCGGAGATGCTCTGCAGGAAGTTCGGCTACGGGGAGCCGGTCGCGGCGATCGCCCCGGTGGCGCCTCCCCCGCCGCCACCCCCGTACCTCGTCAACCACCAGCACCCTTACCTCTTGCAAAAGGAACTCGTGCGCGGGCTCCAAACCAGCGGTGGAAGTCTCGTTCAACCCGGCCCCCCGCCGGTTGGCGCCCCGAGTGCCCTGCCGCCCGTTCCAGTGACCCCTCCCGAAACGTTTCCCCAGCCCCAACAACAGAGTGGAAACAACCCCGAGAAGATAATGTCGCCCGCCGCCTCGAGCTCGGTGCGCATGGTCCTGAAGAACGGGCACCTCATGCCCAAACAGAAACAGCGTCGCTACCGCACCGAGCGACCCCACGTTTGCCCCATCTGCACGGCCAAGTTCACTTTGCGCAGTAACATGGACCGCCACGTCAAACAGCAGCATCCCACTTCCTGGAAAAAGCGTCCGCGCAACGCGAGGTCGAATCGGGGTCGACCCCCGTCTCTGGCCACTTGCCTCGCCGGCGGCGCTGGCTCCCCCAAGAAGCGCGACGACGCCGCGCCCTACCCCGACTCGTACCCGGCCGACTCCAAGCACGCTATATCCCGGGAGGTCAAGTACGCCATACTCGCGCAGCAGCAGAAGAACGTCGTCAAGCAGGAGCAGCCTGGAATAGAATCCGACGAGGAACTCGTGATCGACGAGCAGCGACCCGGAAAGCCGGAGAAGATGTGCGTCGACGAGGACGATGACAAGGAAGCCGCGTTCGACCTCTCTTGCAACAAATCCGAGCATTTCCCGGGCGCCGGTTTCGACGATTTCGGGAATCCTGTTCCTGGGACTTCCGGGGCTTGCTGTGCACCCGGCGCGAAGCAGGCGCAAGAAACGCCGGACTTGGCGAGCGTTTCCGAGATCCTGGACAACGCTTCTCAGCAGTACCAGCAGTTTCAGCCGCAGTACATGAGCGAGGAGGAGGGCCTCGTGGCTTCGGCCAGCGATGGAAACAACTCGGGCAGCGACGACAAGTCCTTGCCGGACTCGCTTCACTCGGCGAGCTCCGACCAGTCCGCGCGTTCCGCCAAGAAGAAGCTCAAGAAGAAGAAGATGCTGAAGAAGAAGTCGGCGTACTCGACGGCGCCGAACCGCGTGCATTGCCCTTACTGCTCGAGGCAGTTTCCCTGGACGTCGTCCTTGAGGAGGCACATCCTGACGCACACCGGGCAGAAGCCGTTTCGGTGCAAGTACTGCGCCCTTCTCTTCACCACCAAGTCCAATTGCGACCGGCACCTCATCCGGAAGCATCCTGAGAAGAGTCTCGTACCTTCGGTCACCACTGCAGAGAATCAGGTAAAAGAAGTCGATTTTCGAAATTTCCCTTGACAGGAATGATATTCATTAACTTGCGAATCTCGATCGAATTGAATAATTGAATAATGTTAAATTATTTTCCTAATCAGGACGACCGAGTCAACCACAACGACCCCAGTCTCGCCAACAACAATTGCAACAGCAACAGCGCCTTCGCCATGAGGAACGTCCCGGAACGGCCGTACAAGTGTAACTTGTGCCCCAGCTCGACTTTCGCGAGCCTTGGCAACTTGCGCAAGCACCAGCAGTCGAAGCACCAAACCTCGCGTCCGGGAACTCCTGAGAAGGAGCAAAGCCTGGAAAAGGATAAGGTATCGCACGAGCAGAGCGGTTACGAGAGCTCCTCCACCGGGTCCTCGTCCGAGGTCGCGACCACCGCGACGCCGGAGAGGTCACCCGCCAGGGGCGGAGGGCCTGGCAGCGGGCGCGCCCGGCGCTCCCCCAGGTCGCCGGCCCGCTCCTCGTCGCCCACGCCACCTTCGTCCTCGTCCTCGGCGACCGAGGCGCCATTCAAGTGCCACCTCTGTGACAGCGGATTCGCGATGCGCGACGACTGCCTCGAGCACCTCAAGCTCCTCCATCGGCGCCAGTACGACGAGCTCATGGCTAAGGGTGCCTTCGACGAGGAGGAACGTCGCCAACCCTCGGCGAGCGACGGCGAGGACAAACGCGCCGGCAAGTTCCCTGATTACAGCAATCGGAAGGTGAGGCTGATTTTATAATTTTTTCTTATTCTGTTTCGGATTTGATTCTTTCAAATTCTCGGAAACTTACAAATGTTAATACGTTGTCACATCTCCTGGCGATCCATCTTACACTCGGCTTACACCCATATGAGTAAAAGATGGGTGAAAGACGGGTGAATGTTTAGAGGGTGTGAGTGTGAGAGCTCTCACTTTAAAATCTTGGCATGTTTAATGACCATCGAAGAAAGTCGAATTTCGGATTTTTACAAATTTTTGACCTTTGAAAACAGAAAAATGTTGGGAATTTTCCGCGATTGGCAAAACTTTGACAGTTTTGGACATTATAAGAATTTTGAAAATTCTTACCTATAATAGTTTATTTGAAATTTTGGAAAATCAGAAAAGTTATGCAATTTTGGAAATTGTACTAATTTTGAAAATTTTCACCTATAATAGTTTTTTTGAAATGTTGGAAAACAAGAAAAGTTATACAATTTAAAAATTTTTGAACATTTTTGAATTATGAAAACATGAAAATTACTGGCAATTTTTGACAACTTCAAAATTCATAGAAATTTTGAAAATTATTATACAATTTTAGAAAATTTTTAGTTATGCAATGTTGAAAATTTTGAAAAATCCAAAAACATCGAAAAATTCAATATTTTTGGGAAATTTCGAATTTTCAAAACATCAAAACTATTAGGAATTTACGATAACTCTGAACATTTTTAAAATTTTGGAAATTATTAAAGTTTTGGAAATTATTACCTAGTTTTGAAATTTTGGAAAATCCGAAAAGTTATACAATTTTGAAATTTCTGACTATTGAGAACATGAAAAGTATTATAAATATTTGACAACTTTGACATTGGAAAAAATTTTGTAAATTATTAAATTTTGGAAAATTTTTAGTCGTGGAATGTTGAAAATTTTGAAAAATCCAAAAACATCAAAAAATTTTATATTTTCCGGAAATTTCGAATTTTTGAAACATAAAAAATTTTCGGAACTTTCGACAAGTTTGAACATTTCAAAAATTTTGGAATTTATAGAAATTTTGGAAATTTTCAGTTTTAGAATTTCGGAAAATCCAAAAACTTTTGATCTTCCATAATTTCTCGAGGTTTTCGAATTTAGAATGTTAGAAATTTAGAATTTAGAATTCATAATGGAAATCATAAGAATTCTAAAAAGTAGTTTTGAAATTTTGGAAAATCCAGAAAGTTACACAATTTTCAAAATTCTTAAAATACTTGAATTTGGAAAATATGAAAACTACTGAGAATTTTTGACAACTTTGAAATTTAGAGAAACTTTGAAAATTATTATAAAATTTTGAGAAATTTTCAGTTGTGCAATGTTGAAAATTTTGAAAAATCCAAAAACATCGAAAAATTCGATATTTTTCGGAAATTTCAAATT